>BPLR01012174.1:0-144505 GCA_021605095.1 Caerostris extrusa
TTATGTTGCTAGCTTTAGACTCGTAGGACTACAGACGGAAAGATGTATATCACAGCAATGAAAAAAGAAAGGAAAACTGCTTGCCTTATGTATAAAGAAACTACCTGATATTACGCAGTTCAGGCTTACTATAACTTGCTTATTTTTCTTCAGATCGTCACGCTCACTGAAGTATTTTTTGGTGGTAGGCGTGGTGAACAGTTAACATGTATTTCAAATTGCTCAGAATTCACAAGAACGCGTGCAGCCAGTTGGTTGTAAGCGCATTGCCGAGGAACGTTTATCGAGTGCTCACACTGGCTGGTCATTAAGGTTGAAGAAATGGCCTTCAGTACGTAATCAAGAAGCCTTGCGCCAGAGTAACCGGGACAATGCAAGTCACATTGCACCTTCTTGGCTGCTTCTGCAACTCAATTTCTTCGAAAAACATAAAAGGAGAAAATGTCTGAGAATACATTTTTTTATTTGCATCATATGCTACGTTTGAGAAAATGAAAGTTTCCTCTTATTATTTTGGTCTAAAAATATGTCTCAAAGAAGCATTTAAATAGAAAGAGCAATTGTCCATCTTTGAGTTAAACATACTATTTCAATGGCTTGCTTAATTAAAAATTGTTTAGCTTTGGGTGTTTGAATTTCAAATAAAATAATATAATTATTTTGCAATATTTAAAATAATACTCAAAGCTATCATGAAGCCATTCAAATGTAGGCCTGGCTTACTCTACAGCCACAGCACACGAGGGATGAACAGACCTGCACCTACAGCTAGTAGACTAACAACTTCCATATCATCGCCAGCACCCGAACTTGTGCCCAGGTACTACACTTTCAAAGAGCTAGGTTTTGTAGCCAGGGCCACTTGTCGTAAAAGTAATACCAAAAATTAAGGCCAGTCAGGACACTGCTGCTGTCAGAAAATTTACTCCCTTGTTGGACACTGGCTGATGGAGGTCAGTACACAGCCATATTGTTGAATACACCGGAGGCTTTCTGGTACACAGCGCTCCTTCCAACTCTCCGTGAATGCTGTTGTGATACACAGCTCCACTGCTCACTGCCAAATTATAAACATAACAGTAACGTACCTCTTTTGAATTACAAACAGCTGATGGTTTTTGAAAACATTATAGGATCTTCATGCCGCCAAACATGATGTGATGGGAAAATTCTGCATCAATCCTCCATATTCGGCATTTTTTCCTCAGTTTTCCCAGCTCAAAACAATGGTGCTGAAACCACAAACAGTCTGCCGTGCAGTGTGCAAACCGCACACGAGGCCTGTAAATCTGACACATGACAGTTTTCTGATGATTCAACAGCCCGATCGTTTGCTACTGCCTGCTGTCACGGATAAATCAGATTGGGTGGGTTGGATAAAGGTTTTCTGTTCAAGGAAGAATGTTGTAGCCATGGTGTTATATGCTGACTCTTATTCAAAACAATGAAAACGAAACTTTAAGAGAACTAACAACTTGGTCAGGCAAATGATACTTGGCTATTTGATTAGTTAAAGTGTTTGACGAAAGACCTTACGCCAGCCATCAATTCAGATAGAGTTTGTTTTATTATTTATGTTGTGCTCAGATGGGTCGCTTCCTATATCTTCCAAAGCACGACAGTGTGCAAATTGTTGAATAAGGATTTACGTATCAATTTTGTACTTTACTTATATAAGTGAGATATACAACATTTTAGGGCTGAAGTCAGCAACTTTACAAAATGCTCAGAAACACGATCATAAAGAAACAGCTCCAGAAAAGATATTAAAAGTCAATATATTATGGTTCCTATGAGCAGGATTGAAATAATGTTTACTGTTACTATTATTAAAAACAACCACTCCAGTGGGATCATTCACTATAACTTGGAAAAGGTACAAATTTTGATGAAATAAAGCCGTCGCGGGCCCAGGCACGAGACACACCCTCCGGCTTTGTCTTTCGAATTATTGCCAGTCGCCACGCACGGGTTGCAACATTTCCCTGAGTTTGAGAAGCTGCAGTGCTGTCAGCAGCAGGGCATGAGTGCGAGACTCTCCTCTTTTCCTCCACTTTTCTTTCTTCTTTTTTGGACATTTAGTTTAAGAGAATGGCGCCCTTGTGAAAAATATGCAACGTTTCCTGCAACGGCGTTGCATTTCATTTTGATTAGCTGGTGCAGTTGTGGTGATTTTGAGGTTGTGATTACAGACGGTGCGCCAGGTGAAGGTTTTAATGTTTTTGTTGACTTGTGCTCTCTTTTCGTTTGTTATCTGATTTGCTCCAGCCCACTAAATTGATTACAGTTACACAGCTTAAAGAATTGTTTGATTGCCTCGATTTTTTTTAAAACTTTTTTACTTATTTGTTTATTTATTTATACCAGGGAGTTTATTTGTATTATACGCAATATTAATAATATTTTTTTAATATTGCGTGTAAGATAAGTAATAAATTATCCAAATTATTTATATGGATGATTCGTTTGATGTGAAAAATAATATACATGGAGTTATTCGCACCGTGAGTGAGTCACTTAAATAATATATTTGTGCAATATTGTGGTCAATAAAATCAATAATGTATTATAGAAATTTAATATAGTCAATATTAATAATTACTTTTATTATATTTAAATATATTTATATATATTTGATGGAAGAGCGCATTATCATTATTTAAGTGACATTTTGTATTTTGTTATTTTAAACTTTACATTTAGTATAAATTTTACTGAATAAATATTTTTTTCCATATTTATTATTTTTTAGTAATCCTCTATAAATATAAATTTATACAAGTGAATTTAGTATCAATTTTATGAATGTCAAAAAAAAAAAAGTATTTGTAAATTGTTTAAAAATAGCGTCTCTTACTATCTTCATTTTTGTTTCATGAATGACAGGTTGTTATTTGAATGAGGCTGCCACAACAACAACACATAGCCAGCGAGATTTTGATCTAAATAGTTTTATAGCTTAAATAAAGGCAACGGTGCTGGGCAGATCTTCTGGTCATGCTGCCAGCAGAAAGATGAGTGCTCTTCATTTTCTTCTTTCTTGGGAGTTGGTTTTGCGCATTTGGAAGAGAAGAACGGTTCCCTTTTTTCACCTCCATTTTAAAAGGGAAAATGTGTCCGGGACGCGGTAATGTCGCTGTATTTCATTTTTGATTAGCAGGCCGCAGATCTGAGAAGATGCAAGTGCCTTAATGTTGCAGATGGCGCCCAGGCGAAGCTTTGCTCGCCTTGTCTCTGATTTTCTTCCGTTCTGGCCTTCCATAATGTTTCAGCCTGACAGCTGTCACTGCCTGACACACTGATTTTCCTTTTCAGTCTTCATTTGCTTTCCATGTAATTTTTGCTGATTCAGATTATGATATGAAAATATACATGGATAAAATACTAATGAAATCTACTAATATCGTACAATATGGAAGTTCAATTTAATATTTGTTTGTATATACAAAAATACATTAATAAATATTATAAAAATTGTCATAAATAATATTAATGTAAGAAAATATTATATAAATTTTCAAATACGTTATTGGTGCAGCTTACTTTGCCTGAATGTGCTCGTTTGGTCACGTATTTTCGCAAAAAAAAGAAAGAATCCTTTTTTCTCTCATATATCACGCATAGTTATTATATATGGGCTATTTTTATGTATTAGTGAAGAGGAGGGGAGACTTTCAAAATAATAAATGTTGGTGTTTCTCTGAAAATTTCAGTCATCCGAAAGCCTGCAAGAAATTCAATATCAGTGAGTGATTGTTGAGTAAGCCATGGGTCAGAAAAGATATTTTCGAACAGATATTGAATTTGAATATCCATAGTTTTTTGAATAAAATGAAATATTTAACGCACCATGAATATACAACTGGTAGTGGTATGGCTTGCCGTTTTGGGCAAATGTCAAAAAAGATGATACTGCCATATTTTGAAAAGATTAGTACGGTTGGCTTCTATTGATTGGAGCTCCACTGGTCACTTATGCGATTTTTAACATCATTTATGATATTTAGCTAAGATATTTTTTTTTTTTTTTTTTATTTCTGAGCGCTTATTTTGTTTTGATCACATTTTACCTGTGCCAGTATAGTGGATATCTTCTGCCCTCTTGATGCTGGCGCCTGACCTTGCTTTATAGGGTGAAAACTCACTTCAAAATTATCTGAAACAATGACAGATGCCTGCAGGTAATGCGTTGTCCATATTTGGTTATCATTATGATTGGCTTGTGTGTTTTTAATGAAATCTTTCCTCATCTCCACACTGGGTTTATTTATGCAGGGTCTGGTCACTCTGTGTTAATAATACAACAAGGCTGTTACTCATTTGCTGGCCTGATTGTAGCTACTCCTCAATGAATTGGAATACACTAAGGTGTACAGTGCACAATCACAAAAAGTCTTGCGGTTTTCAGGTTTTGCTTTTACGAATGCTGTCAATGAATGTGGCTTTAGACACCAGATTGTGAATTGTATTGAAAAACCAGTATTGTCTGCCTCTGCCACGTAATTTAAGCTAGCAAAATAGCTTCATAGGCATTTTTTACTTTCTGAGATAAATAATGTGAAGAAATAGTTTGAATTGAATTACTGATTATTTTTTTAAATCGTAATTATAGGAAATATTGATTTGTTTAAGTAGAAAGGATTTTGCAGCTGCTAGAAAGAATTTTTACAATGTAGCAGAACATATGTAGATCGAGCTGATGTATTACCCATAAAATTTAGAATTTAATAAAACAAAGACAACACACTTAGAAAAACCTATAGAATTTCCAAATGACTTGCTCTTCTTGAAAATCTGCTTACTCGTCAAAATTTTGCTTTGTGCAGACGATTTAGAAAACTCTTTATTATTTAATATAACAACTGTGAAAGCAGCCTAAATATTATTGAGCAAAGTTTTCAAATTAAAATATTATGTAGCAAAAACTGTTAAAGAAATGCAATAGCTAAATAATAAAGCCAGAAAGAAATACAAAAATTCAATAAGAAACGCCAAAGTGGTGGAAGGCTAAAAGAGAACAAGGAAACGAAAGCGGATGAATGTCCAATGGCAAGAGATTGGTTTTTCATTTTGCCGATTCTAACTGAGGGATTTTATTGATTTACATAATACATGGCACACAACAGCAGCGGTCACATGCAGGCTATAATATTGCTGTATTTTAGTACGAGATTTGTGATTTGTAAAGAGTCTTTCTGTTATGTCAATTACAGTCATTTGACTACACAATCTGCAATTGGCAATCATATTTCGCAACATGATACCGTGCAATTCTTTTTCGTAAAATACAATATGGAAACATTGAAAGCAACTTACCTCACCACCATTTGACAAATCTACACTGTGGATGTTTATGCCAAATAATAAAATTCTACACTTTCTCCATTTAAACAAACATTGAAATTGCAAAATGATTACCTAACGAACTCATTTGGCTTCATGAAAATTGCCACTTTTGGGTGTTTATCAGCAAGTTTGCTCCTTAAACCATTTCTGTGATACCCGATCTTCCCCTCTCACCTCGTTGGCAATACGATCCTCGCCTGTGTCCTATGCAACTGTTTCCAGTACACACAAACATCACGCGATCTGCCTTTGAAACTAAATAAATAAAAGAAGAACAGAAATGAAAAAGAAAATGTTATAGTAATGAGTGAAAATAACATCTTTCGTTATTCAAGATGTTACCTGGCAAAATCTCATAAAAAAGAATAAATAAAAAGAAAATATAAAAGAATAAAAGAAAGAAGAGGATCTGCTTTATACTGATGTCAAATAGTTTGCTCCTCCTGATGTTCCACAGATCACACACACATCCCCTCACTTTAAAGAAAAAAAATCACACACAAGCCTGCCCTCACTTTCTCTGTGGTGATGTGCCAGCCAGCCTTGGCCAGAGTCGCTTGCCATTGGTCACCTCCGAAGCCGATCGGGATAAGTGAAAGAGCGCATGCGGCGAGTAACGATTTTCAACATTTGCCAATGGAGCGTGGCACGCAGCCGACGCGTTGGCGGTGCCAGGTGCTTCTATTCAGTCACTTGCCGGCGAATTGGCGGATTATCCGGCGCCCAGGTAAGCGCTTGTGAAGCGTAAATATCACGAAATGAATCTGCAGATCTGAATGGCGATGCTTTAGTTTAGGGTAATCATGAATTATTTATTAAAAGAATAGCATTGACTTTTTAAATATTTTTGTCTTTCAAAAGTACTTTATATTTAATTTGCTGAACATTATAAATTTAATATTTAAAATATTTTATTATGTGTCGTTGTTAAGAATACATGGTTTATTTATATTGACATATTTTCAGTCACGTTTGCTGTAATTTTATATTTAATTTGATGAACAATGTGTTCTAATCTTATTATTTAAATTATTTTTATCAATTGTAATTCTGAGTCATCATTTGACATATTTAAATGCTTGGTTTTAATTTGCTTTATGGGTCAAAATCCATAATTTATGTACCTCAGAAGATATAATGCAAATGTTTGATGTTATAGTTCCTTGTCATAAATTACTTTTTAATTTATTACAACAGTTTTCATCCGCTACTAAATTTAATCCCATTTTTTGAAAACGAAGTTAAAAAGATGGCTATTTAAATTTGTTTACTTTATGATCAAAATTAAATTTTAATAGTAAACTTATTTACCGTAGCTATGTAAAACATACCTTATAGATATAAGTTTTTTAATTTTAAAATATAAGTATTTCTTTTACCTATTAAAATAATTTTTTTAACTATATAACGCATATAATTTGTGTTACTTTTTGAAAATGAAGTTATTTAAAAGCAAAATAGGCTTTTTAAAACTTTAAAGAAAGTCTATTAATAATTAAACGTGTTGGTATACTTTAAAGTTCAAAATACTTTTGTCAATAGCCCAGTTTAAACAAAATAACAGGATTGGCTTTTTAACAAATGTGAGGAGGTCGAAATATTGACAGCTTACTGGGTTTGGCTTAGTTACCTCTGTTAACCATAATAACGTTTTCTAATTGGTAAAAATCACAAATATTTAAAATACTGTGCCTAGTTATCATTTATCTTCACTTTCCATAGCAGTTAAATGTCTGAATATTGAAATCTAATTTTATGTTAAATCATCTATAAAATATTAACTTTTGCCGGTAAAATTAAGAAGTATATTTTGCAAAACACGAGTCCTTCGCAATATTTAAATGCCAACAATTATAAATACTTGTGGGTTTGTCAGCCTAGATATTTTATGTTCATTTAAAATGTGATGTATTCACAAATAAATTTGCCCTGAATTTGCATTTAATTTAAAAATACTGTAGTTCTTCCTAAAATATGGTTTATAAGCCGAGTCAGAGCTTGTATACATAGCGCAAACTGTATTTTCATCTTAAATCTAGCTGCAATCGGGGGTCCTTTATGTTCTTTTTTATCGCTGTCGATGGCGGTAATATCTCGATGGTCGTAGGTCAGGTGCCTGGCTCGGCAGATTTTCGAGCATTGGTATCGCCTTGTTTTTGCGGTGATAGGCCAGGTCCTGGCTTCACAAAGTCCACAGACCGGGATCTAAGCCGCCTAGTGGAGCCCTGAGCCACTCGCCAGCCCATTCACGCAATACCTGAATGAAACCCAGGGCTGAGTAATCATATAGTTGAACGTCAGGCCCCACTGTCTCAGCTGTGGTCTGGCGGTTTTAAGATGTGCTTCTTCGTGTGTCAGCTTATCACGACTCTGCCATGGACATCTCAGAATTGGTTCTTAAATCTACAAACTCACATTGAGTGAATTTAGAAGATCCTGTCTTAACATAATACATAATCTTAACGTAAAGTTTTTCAAATTGACTTGAACGTGAACATGTGTCCTAAGATTGTAATGACAAATAAATGCTTCTCACAACTGCAATATTCAACGATTTAATACATAGTTTTTCGTGTGCTTGTTTATTTTTTAAAAATTAAAGCGCTAAGCATTTTAAAAAATAAAGTGCAGAAAACAGTTTAGTCAATCAATGAATAACCTTCCTTGAAGGGTCAGCAGAAAACTTTCAGTTTTAGCAGCTTACCTGACCCTTGAAATGAATAAAATAAAAGGAAGGCTAAAGTTTGGGGCCTCTTACTTGAAGCCATCAAAAAAAAAAAAAAAATCATTATAATGATTACTTTTCTTTCTTTCTTTTCGTTTTTCCTGGGCCATTATTTACAGTAATATATTGTTTTTGTCAATCCATTGTATTTTCGTGTCATCAGAAGACGGAATTTCTCTTAAAAATGAATAGATCACAAAATTTGTCATAGATTTAAATCTTACCTTGTGCCACAGTTGGCAATGAAAAAAATAAAACAAAAATGTCTGAAAATATACTCTTATATAATCTTTCTATATTGGAGAAAAAAGAAAAAAAAACATCTTGTGTTCTTGAACAAAAGTTTGTGTCTACAACAACGATGTACTGTGTTCAATAATATATCATAATATTTTTGAACAAAAGGTTTAAAATATATGGTCAACACAACATTCAATGAATAAATAAAATATTTAAATATGTAAGTCATTCAAAATATTTATGAAAATTCATCTTGTTTGCTTAAATATAAATATATTGAGTATGATATTTTGGTCTTTATTTTAAAATAATGTATTTTTATTTTATTAATACTCAATATTTGCAAAATAATTTATATAATTAATGAACTCTTAAATTTATCTAAATTATATTTACATTTTACGAATTCACAGCCTTTTTTTAAGAAATAAATATTTCAAAATTGGCATGATACTGGCATGACAGCTTTCTGATGCACTATTGACAGGTGGAGCTACTGCTTCACCAAGAGTTTTTATAAAAATTTCGGTAAGTGAAATGCTGTTTATACTCAATGACAATGAAAACACAACAGTAATACAGTTATTTTTTCTCCAATCTGGACAGCTGTGCGCGAGTCTTGCACTGCACTTTCATGTTCAATTACTAAATGTTGAAAATGAGTTAAAAGCCTTTTAAATATGGTATTGTAAGAAATTTAAAAGCAAAATTTGTAACACAATTCAAAATAGCTTGAAGCGTTTATTTAAGATGTTTTTTTGTTGTTGTTGTTGAGTAGTAAAATTGTTTGGTTTAATTTTAATCATTTATTTATGGAATCACAAACAGTCATAGCCAGACAGGGCAGCAATGACATACATTATACCACTTTAAATTATTGAATTATTTGCCAAGAGAAACTTGTTTATTAGTTATTAATCATGCCAATTTGAGTCTAGTTTGGTTGCTTATAGCTGCTTAGATTATAACTCTATTTTGATTCTTTGTAAAATTATTCACGTCAATTGATATTTCATCATATTAATTATTATTTTTGAATGCCATTTCTGTTCTTAATCAGCTCACTACCAGTGCAGATTCAGCGTTGCAGCATCACTCGCTGCCGAACTCCAATACTGTCATTACGATACTTCGAACGACATTGTCGTTCTGTTCTGCGCGAGATCACACTCTTTTTTCATCTTCCTCAGAGTACTGATGGTCAATTGTTAGCCTCGCTTGTAGCTCAGCTTTCACCCGGCGGTGGCACGGTTGGCGGTTTGGAATCTCATAACAGTAGGTCCTGTCCGCCTAAAGGGCGGGAAAAACAACCGTGATCCTGCCCGACAGAAGCTGCTTATCATGCCTTCTCCGAAGCTGAGCTTTTTATGTTTCTGCATAGACGATATTTGAATACTTAAAGCTTGTAATCACATACATTCATCTATTTTTCGTGTATCAAATGAAAAATCTTTGATACTAATAACTTCGATTCTATAATTGATTCTTTATATTTAAATATCAAAAGAGTTTTTACCTCTAGTTTCGTTGCAGTCTTATTGTAGTCTCTGCTTAAAATTTAAATGCCTTCTGATACAGCCTTGCCTTGCACAATGGCTATTTACCAACTCTCAATGTTCTGGGATGCCTACCTGTGCCGCTTATTCAAAGCTGGCGAGCCTTTTCTTGAAAGTGGTGTCCATTTTGCATCTGAGCATATTTCATGACTTGCATTGGTCGGCTTCCAGTATTGATATATGTTGGTCAGTTATCTTCTTCCATAAAATTATACGCCACGTTTTGGCTGAAAGAAGTTCTGCAGATTATCTCGTCAATTGTGCTCGCCATCAAGAAAATGTGAAATTACGGCAGCGGTCGATAAATACCTGGGGATTTCATCAAACCAATTTTTTAATGAAATCTTTTATTGTCGTGGCATTTTGTTTCAAAAGAATGTTTCAAAGCAAATGATTTTTGTCACAAACAGATGATGGAAAGTGAGGCCAAGACTTTGAAGCACATCACAGTAAAAATGGGCTTGAATGGGCAGTGAGCCTCCATTGCATTGGCTGTAGAAGAAAGACTCATGTTTTAAGAATCATTTTCCTGCCAAAAGCAAATGCACGAACACGATGGAAATATTTGCATGATACTGTTGTTAAATAAGCATATTTACCGCTTGAGCCAATATCAAGTGAAATAATGCTTCCAGCCGCGTTGCATAATTTATACCCTAATTTTCATTGTACTGTGCCATCATTTCCACTTAGTTATACAGACATTCTTGGGCGAAATTTTTGCAGATGTGTCTTGTGTCTCTATTTTTTCTTTTACTGTTTTGAAAAAGGAATCTGCAAATGATTCCTGGGTAAGCTTTTATCAAGATGGTGTATTGTAGCAAGGTCACATTTTCACTCTATTCAGTTTGCTTCGTGATTTTGATCTAAAAACTTCACCTCCAAGTTTTCATGCTTCCACAAAGCCGTTTTCATCTACCCTGTCTTAATGTACAGAAATATTGGGAAATATTGAGATGTGGCCTTTGCCACACTATCACAGCAGCCTGAAAAGCTTGCGTAATATCTACCTACATCACTTAACCTTCTGTGATGATCCGAGACACTATACTTCGATTTGGAACCCGCTGTGTCCATCTTCCGGAATAAAGCAGTGGCAACCAGTGCTCCTGAGATGAGGTCCTGTGGCTTGACGGTGGGTGGAGAGGGTGAAGACCCTCGCTCCTCTTCTGTTAGTATTGGACGAAGGGTGGCGACACACGTCTTCTCTGGAGGCTGGAATGACCATTGTCTGGGGACAGGGTGGATGGTGGTGGCAGATTTCTGGACAGGCCGAGCCTCTCTTCGAAATGGGGTCGGGCGAGTTGCAGCCAATAACATGCATTGTTTTTCTCTATGAATGACAGTCTCCAAGACTTGCTCACTCTATGAGGAGCATAGAAGGGTTTTTATAAAGAACAATCTTTGAATTAGAGACCAACTGGCCAAGGACAAATAAAAGTTTTAAATGTAAAACTTCGATGTTATTTCTGAAAAAATATTGTAATACACCAACAAAATAAAATAAGAGCGCAAACCTGGATCTCAAACGAGTCAGAACACGTTTCCAGATTTGATAGCTCTTGTTGTAGATGGGAGTAAGTATGATGCCAGTAGCACTATATCTTCTTTTGTACTTATTATAAAAGCACAATATTTTTAACAATGTTTTACATAATGTTTGTAAACCCTGTAACATAATGTGTTATTTCTGAACATACGTGGAACACAGTCAAAATAATTCGAAAGCATGCGCTTTTGGATTTGCACAGGTCATCGTCTGAGCTACCATCCAACAAAAGTAGTTGAATCGTATGGTGTTAAAAGTACAAAGTACACAGTTTTTAACAAGTGTTACGCTTTAATATGTACCATTTACTGCAGTCAGTGATTTTTGAATAGAACAATTTTTCAGCTCATCTACAACAGTAGCAATGTGGTAAGGCACAGTACTCACAATAGCTGTGGCAATAATGTTTTTTAATGTAAAACATTTATTAAAATAAAAATAGCATAAAATTTGATTTTTAAATAAATAGAATGAAGTTACCCATCTGTTGTCAAAATAGCAAATGGTAAAGATACACATATGTTTAATATATTTCATCAAGGTATGTACCAATTTTCACATGCCGAATTCTCATTTATAGGCTAGCCATGTCATTTACTGTCACCGGTTGCGCCCAAAATATCGCACTGCGAAATATATTACGTAAAATTGATAAATATTTTACATGTATAACATTTGCTCTTTTATGTTATTTTCAAACTTACATGTACTCATTTGAAATTTTATCTTTGATTGTCGGTCTTTCCTTTTCATCCAGAAACCCTGCTTCCATACACACCACTTCGTCCTTAGCCAAAGATGTAATGGACAAAAGCCTGTAATAACCTCTCCATAGAAATACAGTCAAGCTCTGAAGGTCTGGAAACAGTGCTTTGTGTGGGTGAGCTGCCATTTTCTTTTCTTCTTTTCAGTGTTCTTCTCCCATTTACTGTACCAATGTCTTATTCAAACCTTTTTTCTTCATGGTGGACAGATCATGTATTGGGTAGAAATTGGCAAGAGGGACAGGAAGTGGGGAAGGATAAGTGAATAATTCTGAGAAAAATCTGCTGTGTCTTGCACACACAGATGCTGTAGCAGGTAGCCGGAAGAACATGCAGTGAATGGGTCATTTTTTCGTTAGCGTTGGGTGATTCGTCGAAAAAGGTGCGGCCGCTACTTGTTCACAGTTGGTTCTTAACTGATCTCGACAGGGAAGGATGGTATGTAGCGTCACACAGTGGAGTGGAGGAGAAGCCGTAAGAACTACAAATCCGCAGATACACTAGTAGCTACTCCAGTCAAGAATAAATACTAGTGAGCTCGAAGTGTTTTTCTGCCTGAGCATCTTTTAGTACCAGAAGTTTTGATTTGAACACTGTCATATGCTTGCACAGCATATCCACAGACACAAACCTGTCATCTGTCTAACATTTTATCAAGGGAAGCATCTGTCCTTGTTAAAGGAGTTTTTGTCAGTCTGCAGATTCAAGGGGTCAGTACTTGATGCTTAATGTGTCTGAAGTGTGTTTGATATTGTGCCAGTATTTGATGAACTGGGTCTGTGCAGGCCAGTTAAAAGTTCTGTTTCCCTCAGAGTTTAGATACGTGTTTGTGTTTTGGGAGTTAAAGACAGTGGTGAATGGCACCCAGTCATAGTAGCTGTCTCACAGATGCGCCACTAGTATTGCCTTTCCACACTGTTGTGATATCAATACCTGGGTGAGTCTGGAAGTTTGCTCCTCTGAGATTTCTTAGTAATTTCCAGAAATGATTTGAAATGCTTAAAAGGAAAGACACCTGTCTCGTCAAAACTTCCAGAAAGATCTATTCTGTCCAGTACCATTTTATCAAATGGAAATAGATCTGCATAATTTTAGAATCTCTTTTCCTTACTATGCAGTTGTTGAGATTGAAAAATAGTCTACGCATTCATGAAATATCTGCTTTGATGTTTTTAACTCTAAAAACTTTTAAAATTTGTTATCTAAAACTCCCGAAACAGAACTCAACCAGAACTGTGCAATGCTACACGAAATCCCTACTAGTTCATCAAGCAAAACAATATTAAACTTTACTTCAATTTTCCAATTTTACTATTTTTACATTAAAAACATCAAAGCAGATATTTCATGAATGCGTAGACTATTTTCAATCTCAACAACTGCATAGTAAGGAAAGAGATTCTAAAATTATACAGATCTATTTCCATTTGATAAAATGGTACTGGACAGAATAGATCCTTTCTGGAAGTTTCAGTTTAAGACGAGACAGGTGTCTTTTTTTTTCCTTTTTAAACTTATATATGACGAATGTTTCAAATCATTTCTGAGAATTTACTGCAGTCTCAAGAGGCAAGAAGAAAACTACTTCAGACTCACTAAGTATTTGATATCACAATAGTGTGAGAGAAGACAAATACTAGTAGTATCTGTGAGACAGCTACTATGATATAGATTCTTTCAGCTGCATTCACCCCACTACAATGTAATCTTTAACTCTAAAACTTTTAAACTTTGATATCTAAAACTCTGAAACAGAACTCAACGAGAACATACAATGCTACACGGAAACTCCTACTAGTTCATCAAATATAACAATATCAAACTTTACTTCAATTTTTACATTAAAAACATCAAAATATATATTTTATGAATCTGTAGACTATTTTCAAGCTCAAAACTCCTTTGTAAAAAAAGGGGATTCTAAAATTACACAGATCTATTTCCACTTGATAAAATGGTACTAGACAGAATAGATATTTTCGAAAGTTTTTGTGTCTGAGACGAGACAGATGTCTTTTATTCTTTTAAACTTACATATGACGAATGTTTCAAATCATTTCTGAGAATTTACTTAAAAAAGGTCTCAAGAGGTAAGAAGAAACTACTTCAGACTCACTAGTATTTGATATGACAATAGTGTGAGAGAAGACAATACTAGTAGTATCTGCGAGACAGCTACTATGATATGGATTCTTACAGCTGCATTCACCACACTCCACTGTAATGACATAGATTCCATACCATCCTTTATATCTACGCCACTTTCGAGTTAAATCAGTTAGAATAACTGTGAACAAATGTAACCACTTACCTACTTTTCGACGAATCGTTCACCCAGACGCTCTTAACTGTGCTCTCGAAAAATATTATTCTAAATCTGCACCAAAATGTTCTTCAACCTACCTGCTACAGCATCCTATTGTAATTCTAAGACACAAACGAAGATTTTTCTCAGAATTATTCATATCTTCCCTTTTTTTCATATCCCTCCCTTGCCAATTTCTACCCAATACGTTGACCCATCTGTCTACCATGAAGAAAAAAAAAAAAAGAAGGTTGGTTCACAAAGACTTATTGAAAGGTACTGAATAAAGATGGGAAGAAAGTAAAGAAAAGAAAAGAAAAAAAAAAATGGCAACTTCGCCTTTTACAAAGTACTGTTTCCAGACCAATAGATTCTTAGAGCTTATTTGATAAGTCCTATGGAGGGTTGTTACAAGGCTAGTCCATTCACATGCTGCAACAAGGTTGAAGTCGTAAGTCGTAACAGTGTGTAATAAGATAGGGTTTTCCCCAGATGAAGGGAAAGATTATGATAATCTCTATGCACTGCTAACTCGTCGATTTTTAAAAAGTTCAAGGTCAAAATTTCAAATAATAATTTATGTAAATTTGAGAAATAATGTGCTTTTACATAAAAAATAAATGTTATACTTTTTAATGTAAAATATTTATCAATTTTCTGCATTGAATATATATATATATATTTCACTAGCGTACGTGGTACAGGCAACCATCGTTATTTTAAAATTGATAGTAAATGTGTATACAAATGAAATTCGAGCATGTGAAAATTAATTTTTATACGAAATCAGATTGATGGAAACAAAATATATTAAGAATATGTAGTGTATCTTTACCATTTGCTATTTTGTTATAGATGGGTAACTAAAAGAGATGTTCTATTTATTTAAAAATCAAAATTTTACATGCTTATTTTATTTTAATAAAAATGTTTTTACATTTAAAAACATTGTACTTTATTTATTGTAAAGTACTTTTAACACCATGCCTTTACCATTTGCTACTTTGTTGTAGATGGGTAACTCAAAGTGATGTTCTATTCCTTTAAAAATCAAAATTTTACATGTTTATTTTATTTTAGTAAAAAATAATTTACATATTAAAGTATTATCTTGTTAAAACATTGTACTTTACAATAAATAGAGTACTTTTAACACCATACGATTTGCTACTTTGTTGTAGATGGGTAACTCAAACGATGTTCTATTCATTTAGAAATCCAAATTTTACATGCTCAGATTATTTTTATTTGTGATTATATTGCAATATGTTCCAGAAATAACATTATGTTTTTAAGTTTAAACGCATTATACTGTTAAAACATTGTTAAAAATATTGTACTTTTATAATAAGTACAAAAGTATGGTACTTTTAGCATCATACTTTACCCATCTACAACAAAATATCAAATGGTAAACTCAAAGCGATGTTCTATTCATTTAAAGATCAAAATTTTACACTCTTATTTTATTTTTATTTGTGATTGTATTACAATATTTTTCAGAAATAACATCAAGTTTTTACATTTAAAAACTTTATTTATGTCCTTAGTTTAACCCAGTTGAATCTAATTCATTACATTAAAGATTGTTCTTTTTATAGAAACCACTTCTAACCTATCCTCATAGAATAGTAAAGTCTTGGAGACCAGTACTGTCATTCATAGAAGAAAACAATGCATGTTACATTATTTTAATATATACCCGACCCCATTTCAGGGAGAAAATTCCTCGGCCTGTCCAGAGAGCATCCTGCCACCCCCACCATCCACCCTGTCCCCGAACAATGGTCATTCCAGCCTCCAGAAGACGTGTGTGGCTCTCTCGCCCCCACCCTTCGTTCCAATATAGCAACTGGGAAGAGGCGAGTCTTCCATCCACCCCCTACCTTCCTCCACCCTGCGTCAAACAGTCCCAGCTCTACAGTTTCTTTCTGGCTCTCTCGATCTCTAGAGACTGGTTATGATTTTCTTCTTATTCATTCAGAAGATGGACGTAGGTTAGATATTTTCTGCTGATTCTGAAATCAGGAAGTATGAGATCTCGGATCATCACTTTTTAAGAAGGTTAGAAATGATAGGGTAGGTACCGATTTAGAGATAATATTGAATACACATAAGAATTTTCAAATATAATGATGTAAATTGAAAATAATGAACCAAAGGCCACATATACTAATATGGTTCCAAAAATATTTCTGTACAGTATCTGTATAAGGTAAGTAGATGAAAACAGTACAATGAAAACATCAACCAGCTGATGGAAAGCGATAGATTGAAGTTTTTGAAGATCAAAATCACACAGCAAAACAAATTAGAATTGAAAATTAGGGCTTTACTCGACCTTGCTACAATATATTACCATCTTTATTAAAAAGCTTACAGAATCATTTTGCAAGATTCATTTTTCAAAAACAATGCAAAGAAAATCATGAACCTAAGGCCACATATACTAATAAGGGTTGTAAAAAATTTCCTTAGAATATCTGTATAACTAAGTAAATGATAACAGTACAATGAAAATTAAATTATAAATTATGCAATATGGTTATAACGAACATTATTTCCTTATTTCAATTGAAATGTATAGAAAACTTAGTAAAAATATACTTATTTAAATTAACAACAGTATATCATATTTTTAAATGACTTTCCATCACGTGTTCGATGCCTTTTTCATAATCATTTTGCTTTTTGCTTAGGAAAATGATTCTTAAAAATGAGTCTTGCAAAATGATTCTGTAAGCTTCTACGAGTAAGATGGTAGCATGTTGTGTCAATGTGGAATAAAGCATACTTTCCCATTCAAAGTTGTTTTGCTGTGTAACGTTGGTCTTCAAAGTCTTGAACATATCACTTTCCATCATCTGTTTGATGACTTTTTCATAAAAATCATTTTGCTTTGCTTTTGGGAAACGATTCTTGCAAAATGATAAAAAATGCCGCATACATTTAATAAAAAATTTCATTAAAAATTGGTTTGATTCAATTGAAATCCCAGATTTAATATTTTATAAACGTATGAATTTCACATTTTCTTGTCTTTGAAACTGGTGCAACTCCATTTGAGATCATCAAATGTATAAATTTCTTTCAATTAATAATTTAAAAACAATAACATTATAAACTAAATCATTTTATAAAACATAAATGAGCTTATTAACATATATCAATATTTTTCAAACCATTGAAATACAAATCCTTAAATATCTCAAAATAATATAAAATGGACTTACACCACTTTCAAAGAAAAGGCTCATAACTTGAATAAAAGAAATATTTAATAGGTAAACATCCCAAATTTAATAATTATTGAAGTGTATAGTAAATAGCCATTATTATTAAAACAAAACTGTGTTAATCAAGACATTTAAATTTTAAACAGGGCTACTAATAAGACTACAAAAAAAAAATTATGGCTAAATTAAAAACTCTTTGATTATTTAAATATAAGGAATCAATTATATAGAATCAAGTTATTGAAATTATAAAGACATTTTTTTTCGTATTTTACTTTTGAAAAAAATAGATTGAATGTTATGTGGTTACAGAGCTAAGTGATTCCAAACCTGTCAGTCTATGCAGAACATAAAGCTTCAGCGTCTATTCCGGAGAAGGGCATGATAAATCCGTAATTTAGAAAGTCACTCTTCTCGATTTGAGGTTTGGTTTGTTGCTCTATGGTCATTTTTTTCCCGCCCCCTTTAGGCTAATTAGACAAGGACCTACTGTTTAACATGAATTCCAAACCACCAACAAACATCCATGCCACCGCCAGGATTCGAACCTGAAGCTTGGGCTACCAAACCCCAGAGAGCTAACCAATTGACCATCAGGCAACTCTCGATTCGAGGAGATGGAGAAAAAAGGGTGTGATCTCCTTAGAGACCAAGAAACGATAATATTCGTTCAGAACATCATGTGGCAATATCTGGGTTCAGTGTAGCGGGTGGTCTGATGCTACTGCAGTAACGCTGAATCTGCTACACTTTTATCATTTTGCTAGTGAATGATTAAAGTCAAAGGAAATGGCATTCAAAAATAATAATTAATGTGATGAATATTGACGTGAATAATTTTTTACATTCATTTTAAAAAAGAAATCAAAATAAGGAGTTATATCTAAGCAATATAAATAATAAACTAGACTTCAAATTAATGATTAATATCTAATAAACAAGGTTTTATGTAAACAAATAATTCAATAATTTAAAATTAATTTATAATGGTCTTTGTAATGTCATTTGCTTTTTTAACTCAGTCTCCCTCTTCCTGTCTGTAATTTTATGACTGTTTGGCTAGATTCTACATAAATAAATGATTAAAATTAAACCAAAACAACTTTCCTCAACAACAACAACAAAAAACATCTTAAAAATAGAAAGCCTTTTGCAAGTATTTTTTTGAATTGTGTTACAAATTTTGCTTTAAATTCTTACAATATATTTAAAAGAAGTTTTAAACCAATTTTTTAACTCATTTTCAACATTTAAAAGACCACCAATTAGTTAATTGACTTGCTTTTACAAGAAAGTGCAGTCTTTACTTTTGCCCCTTAAAAGTTCTCGCGCACAGCTTGTTAGTTGGAGAAAAAAAATAACTGATGTTTACTGATTTATTGTTTTCATTGTCATTAATTAATAAACAACATTTCCTTACCGAATTTTTTATAAAAAAACTCTTAATTGAGCTATTGAAAACATCCACCTGTCAATTAGTCATCATCAAGTATCATGCCAAGTATCATGCCAATTAATTTATTTTTTTAAAAATAAAAAACAATGAATTCAATAAATGTAAATATAATTTAGATAAATTTAAGAGTTCATTAATTATATGATAAAAGTTATTTTATAAATATTGAAATTATTCTAATAAATAAAAAATACATTATTTTTTAAAATGTAATTTAAAAATAATACTCAATATGCATATTTAAGCAAACTAAGATGAGATTACAAATATTTTTGAATTATTTACATATTAAATATTTTTTTTATTTATTCATTGAATGTTGTTACATTGTTGATTATATATTTTCACTAAACCTTTTTTGTTCAAAAATATTATGATAATATTTATTGAATTTTGTTACATCGTTGATTGTAGATTTTCACTAAACCTGTTCAAAATTTTAAAATGTTTTTTTTCTTTTTTTCAATATAAGAAAGATTATATAAATTATATATTTTTTCAAAAAAAAACATTTTTTGTTTTTATTTTCTTCAACATAACAATCGTTTAACAAAGATAAGAAAGATTTAAACTTCTATGACAAATTTTTTGTGATTATAGTTCATTTTTAAGAAATTCCATCTTCTGATATTTTTGAAAAATATAATGGAGTATTAAAAAAATAATATTATAATAAATAACAACCCAGAATCAGAGGGGAAAACAGAAAAAAAGAAAAAGAAAAGAAAAAAAAGTAATCATTATAATGATTTTTTTTTTTTTTTTTGATGAAAAGTTCAAAAGTAAAAATTTTAAACTTTCTTAAACCGTCTCCTTTTTTATTTTATTCATTTTTTATTTCCAGGGTCAGATTTAAATAAGCTGCTTAAAATGAAAGTTTTTTTTCTGTAATTGCTCGTTAGGGAGGATTATTCATTGATTATTCGCTGTTTTTCTGCACTTTTATTTTAAAAATGCTTAGAGTAAATTGTATGATTATTTTAATTTTTAAAAAATAAACAAAACGCAATTTAAAAACTATGTATTAAGATCGTTAGTTTCCAATGCAATTATTGAAGCATTTTGATTTACCACAATCTTAGACACATGAGTTTGTACGTTCAAAAATTAATTTGAAAAACGTTTGATTTTAAGATGTGTATGTTAAAGACCAAGTCTTCTAAGTTCACTCAATGTAATTTGTGATTGTAAAATTAATTCAGATATTACTCAAATTTGGCTTGTAATTTAGAGTCGATAAACATTTTTCAGAAATGCGCAATGCTGAATCGGTTCGCAGTTACAGTTAAGTTATGATTTTGAAGCAAATTCTTACAATTGACTTGTTCAACTATAAAAAATTATTATTGAATTCATAAATTTTCGGTTTCGGTTCGAATCCCCGTTGTGCCATGAATGTTTGTAGTGGCTCAGAATCCACTATAAATCGTAGATCCTTTGGTCTAATATGACTGTAGAGTAGGACTGACAACCCTATCACATAAAAACAAAACATTTCCTGTCTCGAAATCTGCCAGTAGGCCGATGGCCTTTCCCCATTATGGGGCTGTTACGCCGCTGATAATGATGATGTTAAGCGATAAAAAAATTTTCATAGGTTTAATTTTGAGTACGAAAGCAAGACAAAAGATGAAAAATACAATTTAACTGTTGGTATACAAAATACAATTCTAATTTCAGCTTATAAATTATATTTTTAGGAAGAACTACGTATTTCAACTTTAAATTTAAATTTTTAATTCAGAACAAAATTTATTTGAATAATATCACATTTTAAGATGAACACTAAAAAAATATCTAAACATTATTATGTAGAATATTTTATAATTGTTAACATTTAGAATATTACGAAAAATTTCATTAAATTTTGCAAAATAATTATACTTCTTAATTTTTACCGGCAAAGTTAATATTTTATAGATAGTTTATTAAAATTAGATTTGTGAAAATTTCAGACCATTTAACTGCTATAGAATTGAAGATAAAAAATGTGCTTAAGATAGCACAGCAATTTTTAAAAAAAATATTTAATTGATTTTTGTAATTTAGAAACGTTATTGTAAATTGTAAATTGTAACTAAACTATGTAAATTGTGTTCAGAAACCTAATCAATATTTCGACATCACTATTCATTTTGTTTGTTATAAAAAATTGTCCTCTAATTATGATATTTGTTTTAAACTGAATATTAAAAAAGTATTTTTAATTTTTTAAAGTCATATAGCACTTTACGTTTAATTATTAAATAGACTTCTTTTTAAAGTTTTTAAAAATATTTTGCTTTAAATCTCTAACTTCATTTTCAAAAGTAACACAAATTATATGCATTATATAGTTAAAAAATTATTTTAATAAATTAAAAGAAATACTTTATATTTTTTTAAAATTAAAAACTATATCACATAAATTGTTTTACATAATACAATTATATAAATAAGTTTACTAATTAAATTTAATTTTTTGGATCCATAAAAAATTAAATAAATTTAAAGTATTTTTAAATCTTTTTAACTTCGTTTTCAAAAGTAGATAAAGTTAAATTTAGTATAGTTAAGAAAACTGTTGTAATAAATTAAAAAAATAATTTATATAATAAGGAACTATAACATATAAACATTTGCATTATATAATACAATTACATAAATTGAAATTAAATTTTTGACCCATAAAAAACTAAATTAAATTAAAGTATTCTTAAAATGTCCATAAAATGATATTTCGAAAATTTTAATTGATAAAATAATTTAAATAATAAAAAGATTAAATTTTTATTGTTCATCAAATTAAATATAAAATTACTTTTTGAAACACAAAGAAATGTTGCAGAAAATATCAATATATATTTGAAAATATCAATATAAATAAACCAGCAAATTAAATATAAAATTATGATGTATATCAATGTTTTATAATAAAATATTTTAAATAATAAATTTATAATGTTCAGCAAATTAAATATAAAATTACGTTTTTGAAAGATAAAAATATTTAAAAAAGTCAATGTAAATACGCCTTTTTGAAAGATAAAAAAAATATTTGATGTATCGTTTGATTCTTTTTAATAAATAATTCATGATTGCCTAATAAATAAAGCATCGCCATTTGGATCTACAGATTCGATTTCGTGATATTTACGCGCCCCCTCAAGAACTGCCTACAAACCGGATAAATCAATGCTTTTCATTAGTTCGACCGGCAGAGTGATGAATAGAAGCCTCTGAGGCGCCGCCAATAGCGTCAGCTGCAGAACACAGCCCGCGCTTCCGATTGGCTTATTAAGGCGTCAATCAGAAATCGTTACTTTCGCGCATGCGCTCTCGCCCGGATCCATTCAGCGGGTGATAATGGCAAGCGACTGCAGAATTCAAGATGGCCGGCGCTCGCTGTGCGGTGCCACAGAGGAAAAGTGAAGAACAGGCTTATTATTGTGATTTTTTTTTCTTTTTTGGAAGCAACCGTTTGTTACTCGAGGAGTTAGATTTAATTTATTCTTAATGTGATCTGTGGAGCATATACGCCTTTAGGGATAGGGAGGGAGCGAGAACTATTTATTATTATAAAGCAGATCCCCTCTTCTTTTCTTTTTATTCTTTTATATTTTCTTTTATTTATTTTTCTTTTTTTTTTTTTTTTTTTTTATGAAGATTTTGCCGAATATGAATGGCAACGCGGCAGCTGTTGAAAAATAGCTTTTTTGAAAAGATATTATTTTTCACTCGTGCTTTCTCTTTACATTTTTCTTTTTCGCTCTGTTATATTTTTCTTCTTTTATTTATTTACTCATAGACTAGTTTTTGTAAAGGCATTAGAAACAGATGTCGGATTTCTCAGCGTAATGTTGTTTGTGTACTGGAGCGAACGTTAGTAGGAATTGCGCATGTTAGGTTTTAAATAGGGATCGAGTTATTTATTATCTGAAAAAGGTGGGGGTGGGGGTGGAGAGGGTCAGGGTATGGTTTTTAAATGAAGTTTAAGGGCAAACTTGCTAATTAAAAAATTAACCACCTCCCCAAAATCTATTCTTAGTAGTTTTTCGTAAAATAAAATGAGTTCGTTTAAGATTAATCATTTTGCAGAATTTCAATGTTTACAATTTAAATGGAGAAATTTAATCTTTTAAATTTTTATTATTTGGCACCCAAATTTTAGTGTAAGATTTGTAAATAATTAATTTCATTAACAGAAGGATAAGTTAAAAAATAATATTTCCATAGTAATGAGTTTTGTAAAAATAAAATATTTTACGAAAAGAGAATTACTTGCAATCATATTGCAGGAAAGTAAGATTGTAATTGCAAGATTTATTGTAATTAAAGTATTGGTAGTGGTAGTATTGCAAGACTACAAATCACAAATCTGCATTATAAAACATATGTATATGCATATATGTATTATATATATTCATATATATTGTATATATATGTATTATATAAATCAATAAAATCCCTCAGTTAGAATCAACAAAAATGAAAACCATATATGTGATTTACTGCCGATAATATTATGGATATTATTTTGAGGAGTGGGAGTTTTTCATGTCCTTGATGAGTTTTCGTTTCCTTGGTCACTTTTTTTCGTGCCTTTCAACACTTTTAACGTTTCTTGTTGTTGTTTTTTTTTGTATTTCTTTCACGAGCTTTTATTATTTGTTTATTTAAATTTCTTTAACGAGTTTTTTTATGCATAATATTTTAATTTCTTTCAAGAGCTTTTTATGTATAATATTTAAATTTCTTTCACGAGTTGATTATATAATTAAATAATATAAAATTGTTCTAAAATATCGTCTGCGCAAAGCAAAGAAATTTTATTTCAAAGTAAAAACGAGATTTTTCAAAAACGAAAAAAAAACAAAAAAAAAGTCATTTGGAATTCTATAGGTTTTTTTTTTTTTTTTTTTTTCTAAGATTATTGTTATGTCTTTTGTTTTATTAAATTCTAAATTTTATGGGTAATCTGCATATCGGTCCAGTCGATTATATGTTCTCTTGTTTATTAAAATTCTTTCTAATAATACAAAAATCATACTTAAATAAATCAATATTTTATATAGTACAGTTTAAAAAAAAAAAAAAAAAACTTCATCAATGAATTCAATTTCAACTATTTCTTTATTGAATACAAAGTAAAAAAAAAAAAAAAAAATCTACAAAAAATTTTTATAAACAAATATGTCTTTACACAACAGCTAAATTACATTAGCTAAAATGAATCAAATTGAATTAATATAGTTTTTTCTTCTAATAATTCACAATCCTGAATTGTCTAAAGCCGCATTCACACCAAAGTGTTGAGCAGCGATGCGTAAAGCGTCGATGAATCACAAGCTTCAACCGCCGCATCTAAGGCTTGTGATTGGTACTTAACGCCTTAGTGTGAATGCGGCTTAATTCGGTGAGAATGTATACAATCAATTGTAAAATGTATTAACGAAAAGCCTTATTGTTGTGAAATGTAATTCAAGCCTAGGGGCATTAGACCTACACTCTCATCAACGAATGTGGAATGAGAAGATTTCATTAAAAATTTTTAAGCCAAAAATATGTTTTATCGCCAAGATTTGATGTCGCCAAACAAATGTTCTATGGGATAACTATAACATACTTATTACCTATGCTTCTGGAGCATCTGTCAACTGATTTCAAGATAGTTTTGAAGGTGGGTTTTCACCCTATACTAAAATAAGATCAAACGCCAGCATCAGAAGCTTAAGAGGGAAGAAACTCAGTTTTCCCGATTGGCGAGCGTTCTAAGACTTGAGAATTTAGTATCAGGAGGATATCCACCTTAAAACGGCAGGTAGAATAATGATCAAAATTAAAATAAGCTACTCAGAATAAAAAAAAAAAAAAAAAAAAACGTAACAAATATCATAAATGATATTTAAAAAAATCTTTATAAACATTGAAGATGGATAATCAATAGAAATAGCCATTACTAATCTTTTCAAATAATAGAAATAATGATATCTTTTTTGACATTTATTTAAAACAACTTAAATTATGTTATGTCTATACCAGTTATATATATTCATGGTGCGTTAAATATTTCATTTTGTTTAAGAAAACCTATGGATATTCAAATTCAATATCTGTTTCGAAAAACCTATCTTTTCTGTTATGAAAACCTCAATATCCACTCACTGATATTGAGATTTCTTTAATATAAAAGACTTTCGTATGACCTTGAAAATTTTCAGAAGCGCTAATATTTTTATTGTTATTGTTATTTTGGGAAAGTTAGAAATCTATCCCCCTTCCTCCCTACTTTTTCATTAATATTAAACATAAAATAGTATATATAATAACTATGCATGATATATGAGAGAAAAAGGGATTCTTCTCTTTTTTTTTTTTGCGAATATGAAATTGTTATTAAATGAGCACGTTCAATTTAAAGAGTAAAAAATGCACGAAAACGTTTTATAACGTATTTTGTAAAATTTATATAATATTTTTCTTATTTTAATGTTATTCATATTAATTTTTTATAAAATTTTATTAATATTGATTTTTACAACATATACAAAACGAATATTATTTAAATTGAACTTCCATAATTTGTACGATGTATTTAGACAAGTAAGATTTTTCATTATATTATTTATTATTTTATCCATGTATATTATTTTCCGCATCAAATAAAACTGAATCAGCATAAGCAAAAAAATACGATTATTCTGTGTAAGATACAAAATATTTCAACAATCTCATGAATTAGAAATAACTAAATAAATAAAAGTAAAAAAAAAAAAAAAATCGAAACTAGTATCAAACAATTCTTAAGCTGTCGTAACTAATAATCAATTTGAAGCAACAGGATTATGGAAAAAATCAAGTATTAACAAACAAAAATGAAACAAATGAATAAAACAAAAAAACATTAAAAAAGCTCACCTGTAAAAACACTATACCATCTACAACATTAAAACACTTTTCAACTTCTCAAACCACTACGACTACACCAGCTAATCAAAAATGAAATACAACGACGTTACCTTAAAAAAAGAATGCCGTCTTATAAAAGTGTTGGACGCATTTTTTCCCTTTTAAAAATGGAGGTGGAAAAAAAGGGAATCCGTTCTCTCTTAAATGAAAAAGCACTAAAATTATCCCAAAAAGGAAAAAAAAAAAAAGAAAATGGGGAAAAGAGGAGCTCTCATCTTTTTCTGCTGACAGCTTTTTACAAGAATAATCCAAGAATAATCTCCAGAAGATATTGCGAAAAACCCGTTGCGTACATTATTTAAATATAATAAAAACTATTCGTCAAATCTAAACAGTATGTGTTGTTGATGTGTGAAAATATTTAAATATGTAGCCATATAAAGATTCATAGAACAAAAATTGGGGGGGGATAGAGTGTTAGTAAAAATTTACTTAAAACCGTTCTTTTTAAACAATTTACAAAAATACTTTTTTTTTATTTTATTCGTAAAATTGTTATAAATTTTACAAAAGAGTATTTTGTATAAATTGTAATTTATAGAGAGTTATAAAAATAATAATAAATATAGAGTAATAAAAAATATTTATTTATTAAAATTTATACTAAATTATAAAGTTTAAAATGTAAAATACAAAATAATCACTTTAAACAATATTAATGCATAATATTTATCAAATAATATATACTAAATACATTTAAATATAATAAAAATAATTATTAATGTTATTTATATTAAATTTCTATAATATTTTATTATTAATTTTTATTATTACAATGTGCACAAAATAAATATTATTTAAAGTGAGCTTCATAATTTACACAGTGTATTTGGATGACAAATGAGAGATTTCCATGTATATTATTTTTCACATCAAATAATTTGAATCATCCATATAAATAATTGGATAATTTTTATTATATCTTACACACAATATTAAAAAAAATTATTATTATTGCGTATAAGATACAAAATACTTCAACAATCCCCTGAATTACAATAAATAAAAAAGTAAAAAGTTTTAAAAAATCGAACTAAGATCAAACAATTCTTAAGCTGTCGTAACTAATAATCAATTTGAAGCAATAGGATTATGGAACAAATCAAGTATAAAACGAAAAAAAGAAAACAAATCAACAAAATAAAAACATTAAAATGCTCACCTGGAAAACAACACTATACCATCTGTAACATTAAAACACTTTACAACTTTCTCAAATCACTACAATTACACCAGCTAATCAAAATGAAATACAACGCCGTTACCTTAAAAAGAACGCCGTCTAATGAAAGTGTTATACACATTTTTTCCTTTTAAAAGGGAATACGTTCTCTCTTAAATGAAAAAGCACTAAAAGTATCCAAAAAAAAAAAAAGGAAAAAAGAAAATTGGGAAAAAGAGGAGAGTCTCGCGCTCATCTTTTTCTGCTGACAGCTTTTACGAAGCTTCTCCAAGAATAATCTCCAGGAGATATTGCGAAAACCCGTTGCGTAGCGACGGCGAGTAATTCCGAAAAAGTGATAAAACCGGAGATTTTTTTTTTTTCTTTTCCCTTTTTTTACGACCAACAGCGCGAATCCGCTCATAATATTGGCGGTGGAAGCTCGAGTTTTGGAGCTATTCGTTCCATTTTTATGTCTTCTGTCTTCGTGATATTTTTCACGTATCGGATTCTTATTACGTGTTTCTGTCTCCGATGTTATGGCCATTATTTTGTCTCGTGCAGTTTTACGCGACGGCTTTGGGTTTCATGCAAAAATTTTGTACAGAAAAGTTTTCCAGACCAGCATAAAAGTTATGGAGATGAGATGATCCCTTTTTTGGAGTAGTTTGTTTTTAATAATAGTAACGAGGTGATTCTAGGTTTATTAGAAGTACATTTTAATCTCTTCATAAGACCATAATATTGGCTTTTAATATCTTTTATGTTTGTTTTCATTTTATGATCGTGTTTCTAAAGAACATTTTTGTAAAGTTGCTGACTTCAGCCCTAAAATATTTATATCTCACTTATATAAGGAATAAAAGAGATACAAAAAGTGACGTATAAATGAAAGATGCATCGTAGAAAATCCTTATTCAACAATTTACACACTACATTAGATTCTTTGGAAGATATAGAACTTTTGACCTTATCCTGAATAACGTAAATAATAAAACAACTAATAATGTAAACTCTATCTAGTTGATGGCTGGCGTAGAGATCTATTTCGTCAAACTTGCTAGCAGATAATCAAATAGCCGGAAAAAGTTATATCGGTTTGCCTTATTAAGAAATTGTTAGTTTGTCTTAAAAGTTTCGTTTTCATTGTTTTGAGCTGAGAATAGAGTCATATATCCACCATGAACACAACAGTAGATTCCTTGAATGAAGTTGAAGCCTTTGCTATTGCCAGAAATCTGATGTATCCGTGACAACAGACAATGTAAACGATCGGGGCTGGTGTGCTGAATCCATCAGAAAGTAATCAAATAATAATCTAAGATTTTAGGCCTCATTTAGAAACTGTCGGTTTGCCTTACTAAGAAACTGTAGGTTTGTTTGTGGTTTCGTTTTTTATTGTTTTGAGCTGAGAATAAGAGTCAACATATATCGACCATGAACACAACAGTAGATTCCTTGAATGAAGTTGAAGCCTTTGCTATTACCAGAATCTGATTTATCCGTGACAACAGACAATGTAAACGAACGGGGCTGGTGTGCTGAATCCATCAGAAAGTAATCAAATAATAATCCAAGATTTTAGGCCTCATTAAGAAACTGTCGGTTTGCCTTACTAAGAAACGGTAGGTTTGTTTGTGGTTTGTTTTTTTATTGTTTTGAGCTGAGAATAAGAGTCAACATATATCGACCATGAACACAACAGATTCCTTGAATGAAGTTGAAGCCTTTGCTATTACCAGAAATCTGATTTATCCGTGACAGCAGACAATGTAAACGATCGGGGCTGGTGTGCTGAATCCATCAGAAAGCAATCAAATAATAATCCAAGATTTTAGGCCTCATTTAGAAACTGTCGGTTTGCCTTACTAAGAAACGGTAGGTTTGTTTGTGGTTTCGTTTTTTATTGTTTTGAGCTGAGAACAAGAGAAAACTGAGAAAAAAAATGCCTGAAGAATATGGAGGATGATGCAGAATTTCCCATCACATCATATTTTTGGCATGGGATCCTACAATGTCCTGCAAGAACCGCAACTTCATCAATGCTAGCTGTTTCTAATTCAAAGAATTTACACGTTACTGTTATGTTTAAAAAGCAATTTTAATAATTTGGCAGTGAAGAAAAAAACTTGGTGGAGAGTGCCAATATATATCCACAACAACTAGATTCCTTGGGTGAAGTTGGAGCCTTTGGCATTACCAGAAATACGATTGTGACAACAAATAATGTAAAAGCTGGTGTACTGGATCCATCAGCCAGTAATCTAACAAGGGTTCGTTTTCTGACAGCGAAAAGTAATAGTGTCCCTTCTAACGATTTGGCATGATTTGGATTGAATTTTTGGTATTAGCTTTACACGACAAATTTGGTTACAACACAAAACTATATCTTTGAAAAGTGGGGTTTTTGGTACCACAGACTTTAAGTTCGAATCTTGGCGATGATATGGAAGTTTGTTAGTGGTTCTGAATCTACTTTAAACTGTAGGTGCAGGTCTGTTCATCCCTCGTGTGCACAAAATGACTGTAGAGCGATAAACCAAACCTACATTTGGAAAATCACTCTTCAGAAGAATGGTCTTTTGAGATATTATTTTAAATATTATAAAATAATTATATTATTTTATTTGAAATTCAAATACCCAAAAGCTAAACAATTTTTAATTAAATACAAGCCATTGAATAGTATGTTTAACTTTTTAAAGATGGACAATTAATGTCTTTCAATATATTTAAATGTTTCTTTGAAAATTTATATTTTAGATTAAAATAATAAGAAACCATTTTTCATAAGCGTAACATATGTTGCAAATAAAAAAAAAAATGCTTATTCGTACAAAGATCGTTATTTTTCTCCTTTTATGTTTTTCAGGAAAGTGAGAGAGTTGCCGTAAAGCCAGAAGACAATGTAACGCATTGTCACAGTTGCAGGGCTTCACTTGACACCCAAGGCTTCTTGATTACGGTGCAGAAAATCGATGTCGTTTCGCTCAACATAATATTAGCCAGTGTGAACACTCGTCAGCTTGTTCCTCGGCATGTCGTTGCAGCTCGTGTTTCTCTACAACCAATAATCTTTTACTTATTCTTAATGAATTCTGAATGAATTTAAAAAATACATGTTATTGATTCTTTTACCATAATATCTTGCCTACCACCAAAAATGCTTCGTATAATTCGCAGGCGTGATTTTTGATCTGAAAAATAAATAAAAGAGTTCGTATAATAAGCCTATGACTGTGTAGTAATATCAGGTAGTTTTTTCTTTATACATAAAACAAACAGTTTTCCTTTTCTTTTTTTTTTTTTTTTTTTTTCATTCCACTGTGTTACAAATTATGCTCCGTCATGATAGTCCTATACATTACGAGTCTAAAATAAAGACCATTTTCTACAAAAATAAATAAATAAACCCTGATTTATTGCTCTGGTTTTGATCCAAAGAAATATAAGGTTTCGGAAACTAACAATCAGTATAAAATATACTCAGCGATTGCCATCTGGCAACTGCGGGTTGGATGTGGCTTTGTGCTCGATTTACTTTGGACTTCGGCTCCCCACTCATTTAAAAATCACAGCTGATTTCCATGAAATATACAATTGATTATATACTTTCTCGGTTATATACTAGAGTGTGCGCACTGTTTCTGAAGGTTTGATTTGTCTCTCTACGGTCATTTTGGACACACTGTGGGATAATTAGACCGACACTTACAATTTAAAGTGGGTTTTGACTCACTAACAAACATCCATGCCACCGCCAGGATTCGAATTTGAAGTCTGGAGTACCAAAGGCCAGAGCGCTAGTCAATTGGTCATCCGGCCGCTACACTGCTTCTGAAGAAATAAAAGATGAAATCCATTGATGAACAATGGATGATTCCATGATGATTACAATGCTTAATATCATTGGTGCTAACTAAATGTTTTTTTTTTTTTTTTTTTTTTTTTTTTTTTTTTTTTTTTTTTTGCATACCCAAATGGTGGTTAAAGTTTTTATTAGAATAAAATCAACAACTTTCCTAATTTTTAAAGAATTTTTCAGATGTCACATTTATACTGTGTTGCAAGACTGCATTACATATGTTCAGTTATGATAGTCCTAGATATGGTTATACGTTAAACGTAGACCATTTTGATAACTTACCATTAAAAGGAACTGATTTCTCCTCTTTATTATTACCTGAATAACTTTTTCTTCAATGGCTCAACAGCCCCATGGTGGGCCAAGGTCATCTGCCTACTGGCAGATTTCGAGATATGAGATGCTTCCTTTTTACGGGATAGGATTGTCAGCCCTATACACAATGCTCTACAGTCATATTAGACCGGGGACTACGGTTTAAAGTGGATTCCGTAACACTATAAACATTCATAGCACCGTCGGGATTCCGTCCCGAAACCTATGGCAACTAGCGCCAGAGTGCTAGGCACTCGGTCATCAGGTCCGTTATCTAGCAATGAGTATAATAAAATATCCGAATCCTAGCTACTGGATTCGGCTTTGTGCTTTACTTATTTTAGGCCATGACTCGTTTAGGATTCTTATTTTTACAATTGATACACATTTGAGGATTTTTCTAACAATTATGTCGCGGAAATTCGAAATTCTTCTTCTAACCAAATTTGACACAATCCACAAACAGATAGCAGCATATTATTCGAATGGATGTTAATTACTGAAGATGAGAAAAATTACTCTGGGCTAGGAGTAACGGAAGGGAATAAAATCTCTTGGTGAAAAACTAAAATTTGTTTTTTGGCGTACTCGTAGTAAGTTCTTTGTTCGGAGGTTGTTTCCAAATTCCAAAAACAACTACCATTCCTAACAGTTAACAATTATTCAATTTGAAATAATATTTTTGATGCCACAGTTATATAAAAAAAAATTAGGATAGAAATTTAAGGTTAGTAGAAACTGAAAAGACATATATTTAAGTAACAAACGAAACACGAAATATATAAAATGTATAAACACGAAATAGATCACATTTTTGAGACGTTTTTTAATCTTCATATTTATTAGACAGCTAGAAATCTTGGATAAGTAATACAGTTCATTGTTAGTTTAGTCTTTTGTAAAAGTTTTTAATTCTTATCTGTAATTTCTTCCCAGGCTCTTTTCGTTCACAAGCACACTGATGTAGGTTGCGTATTGCATTTTGTCTATCTTTGTATGCAGTATGTATATCTAAGTATGTAGGTTGCGCATTTCAAATGTCTTTTATCACACAACTGTTGTCCTTCATGTTTAAAACATTGTGTAAGACAAAAATAAACTGCTTTTTTCAATTTATTTTAGCAAAAGCATTTCTAAGTGGCTGTTTTCGAAAACAAAAATGATTGCAAATTGCTCGCAGTGGCCTAAAATCCCCCTCCCCTTTTTTAGCGTATAATCCATGGATGGTAAGCAGGAACTTACAGTAGTTAGTGTCTTTTGCACTGTTGTTCAAATTTGATTTTTATTATGTTTGTAATATTTTTTTCAGTTGAGTATTAAAATCATTATAGAAATAAATTTTTGTGTAATATTTCAAAAATAAAGTAAACTTTAATTCTCTCTGAGTATGACTGTTTTATTATTAAAACACGTATTATGTATGTGATTAATTGAGTATTAGTTGCGCCGAAATACTAACAACATACTTTTCTAATACTACTACTACTATTAACTTTTCTAATTACATTAATTTATCCTACCTTTGTAAATATATGTAGTTAAAAAATTTTAATGCATACAGTGATAAAATGGAAGGAACACAAATTATACTCTAATATCAATACTTTTTATAGAACGCATGTATTTTATAATAAAAGTATTTATAATAAAAGGATTGCATTAAAGGAAAATCTCCTATTCATAATTTTGTATTCTATTCTGAAAATTACCCATTTTTTTTTTTAAACTACACATCTAAGAATAAATTTTTTTACTAATTAAGATATACTAAAATAATCATACTGTAAATAAATGTATGCCAATTGCATCGAAAATAAATTATATTGCCTGATTTACAAAACTTTTGTCTTTTTACCAAAACTGCCAAACGAAAATTTTTCTCATATTAACAAGATATCATAAAATCACTTAAAGGGAGGAATATTTTGAATTAAGAAAAGAAACATTTTAATTAAAACATTATAACTGAAACAAATATTTATATAATATATTTCAAAATTAGATTTATTTCTGAAAATTTAAACTTTACATTCAAAAATAACTATTATGTAAATAATAATTATATAAATGTTTAAATAATAATTAGATAAATGTTTATATAATATAATTATATAAATATTTAAATAAAATTTTGAAATATGTTCAGATAGCTCTGAACATATTTCGATTTTATTACTCCTACGTATTGAATATTCGGTAGGGAAAAAATAAAAGTATATTTCTCAGTTAAAAGTATATTTCTCATAAATAAGCAAAATATATTTTAAGATTTTACTTAATAAAAGAAATTCACATAATCTTTTAAGATTATCTTAAACAATTTAAGAAAATTTAAGCCAACACTCGCTTCTGAGAAAAATTATGCAAGTCAAGAGCACCAGGCTCGCTGGGGTCATTTTAGACTAATGATTAGGGTCAGATTAGACTAATTAGACCGGAACCTATAGTTTAATGTGGATTCCGAACCACCCACAAACATCCATGTCACCGCCAGAATTCGAACCTGAAGCCTGTGGTACCAAAGGCTAGAGCTCTAACCAATTGGCCATCAGACCGCCAAGTTGTACATGAGATAGGATGTAACAGACTTGAGGATGACATTAGTAAAAAAATAACCAGCAAATACTCTCTGAATCCCTTTTATTGGAAACTTGTCCACTTACAAACTGATAAAACAAGGCAATCGATCTTGGCTTACTTCGCCTTAAATATAAAAAAAAAGAATCGCATGCGCACTATAAACAAATTTGCATAGTTCGTGGCAAGGCTGAACAAGAAAGAAAATGTAAGAATCAATATTGTTAAAATATCATTAAAAACTAAAAAGTTACACAATGAAACTTATTGTTAATTCAGCAACTACTTTTGTGATTATTTTTATTTTCTACAAAGTGATTTAATTAACGGAATAAAAATGCAAACTTCAACATTGAGAAGTATCACTTTTCTTGAAAATTATTTTTTTCCCAGATTTTCCATTCTACTAGATTTCAACAGCCATCGGATCACATGCAAAAGAGCTGAACGTGTTCAACAAAGTAAAAAGAAAAATCTGTACCATTATATTCACATCCCTGCTTTCGCAGTTGCGTTCTCACTACAAAACCTGTCATCTCCATAAATAAAAAGAAACCGTGGTCCTTCACCAATCAAAAAAAGAGATCAGGTATTAAATCCTCTATTACCATCGCGTCCTGCTGGGAAGCCAACGAATTCTTTATTAAAAAAGAACGACACAAGAGGGCGTTTTTTTTACTTGTCATCCCCACAAGGCACGCGCTACCTTTCATTTTACGTGCCGAAAACGATTTCCCTGCTCTTCTTCCATCGGGGGAAAATAAGAAGATAAATAACAGCCACCCCCTTCTCTGTCTATTGACGAGATCTTATTTTATTTTTCTATTGTGAGCAATTCCATCCTGATGGTGATGATTCAGCATTTTACCCCGTTCCCCAAGCATCCTCCCTTCAGCAAAAATAGAACAAAGGAATCAACCCTCACGTCATCCCCCTCAGGGGAAGATGGGACGATAATCTGCTGCTCTCGTCTGCTGCCGTTCGGTTCGATTCCCCCTCCTTCCCCACTTGATCTCCATCCTCCCTGAAGCTTGTTCTAGCATAATTATTGTGAAAGGCAGAAGGGGAAATGATCGGCTGTTAAATTTCGGGGCTTCGTCCACCCCTGATTGGCTGAGAGGTGACAACAGCAACGTCTCCTATTGGCGGCTAGGATGCCTGGATTGACAGCTAGGCAGAGGGGGGAATAAGAACATGGGGGTGGGAGATGGGAGGAGAATTGAATGATTCATTGCTTGATCAGCGGATGGGAGGGGGAGGGGTGTTCCGCTCACCTTGAGGGGTGGGAAAACATGAAATATGCAAACGATTCAGACACTGGTCCTTTATGCATATATCTTCCCCTCCATTCAAATATTGAGATTGAAGCGCTGTTGGAGATTTTATTAAGCGCCTTGAGTTTCGCTTTTAATCTAAAACGGTGAGAGCGGCTTGAATGGAGTGCACGGTTGTAGTTAGCGAGATAAAGCGTGATGGTGTGGGATATATGCTGATGTATGAAAATCTTGCAGTTTTGGTTGAAAGAATCGATACTTGAAGGTATTGGGCAGTAAAAATGCACGGAAAGATGGTGTCTATAGAGATAATAAAACTTTGCGTTTCAGCTTAATCTTACAGCAGCAAAATTTTGAGCTGATTCACTGTTAAGTTGGCTTTGGTGAAATTTGAAAGTAATGTCAAGGGGAAAAAAAAAAAAAATAGCAAAAAATGCAGATTTGAATCTTTCTTTCTTTCAAATTTAAGTAACAAAGAAAGAGTCATACAAATTGATTTTTTTTTTATCCTTTTTTTTTTTTTTTTTTTTTTTTTAAATCCGAAGAATCAAAATGTAACGAGATATTTGTTTTGAAAAGTTTAATCAGAACAATTCAACAAAAAGGAACTTTTACAACTTCAATATAATTGATACTTTTTTTTTATTGCTTCAACTTTTAGAAGTTGAAGTTTCACTTAATGGGTCCAATTCGTGCAATAGAAGGGATTTGTAGAAGTTAGTCAGCTTAGGCTGCAAAATTTATATATTCTTAATAAAATGTTGTTTTTGCATGCTGGACATTTTGACTTGAGGTCATTGGCCACCAAAATGACAGATATGTAGCAGATTCAGTGTTACCTGGATGATCCACAAAAAAGGAAATTCTACAGCAATTTTGAACTAATACTACCAAGGATCACATCTATGGTGTTCGCACTTTTTCCTCTCTCCCTTGAATTCGATGGAAGGACATTTTCAGCCTATACATCTATTATGACCAACCCTTGAGGTCACTGGCCACGGCAGATATGTAGCTGATATCATGTTACATGGGTGACCCACGAAGAGAAATGCTACAGTAGTTTTGAATTAATACTCCCAAGGACCGCATCTATGGTGTTTGTACTCTTTTTTCTCTCTACCTTAAACCCGACGGAGATATTTGCAGCCTACACATTTATCATGTCCAACCCTTGAGGTCTCTTTCCACTAAAACGGTAGATATGTAGCAGATTGAATGCTATCTGAGTGATTCACGAAGGAAATGCTACAGCAATTCTGAACTAATGTTCCCAAGGCTAACATCAATGGTGTCCGCACTCTTTTTCTCTTTCTCTTGAACCCGACAAAAGGACAATTTCAACCAACATATTATCATGTCCAGCCCCGACATAAATGTGAAAATGCATCACTTTGTCAATTTTTCTTTGGTTCTCAAACCCAAAACGCTATCGCTCTGGTGCTGAAATTCTTATTAATAAGTACAACAAAAACGAAGGAAATTTTTATATCTTATAATATTAAGACAATTGAATAAGTCTTTGCTGAAGAACTTTTTTCGTGAAATTTTACATCAAAACTGTTTTTGTGTATGTGTGTGATGTATGGACATTGTCTTATGCAGTTTCATCCATTCTCATAAAAATTGCGGTCGAATGGCCAATTGGCTATCTGTCTGCCCTTTGGCACCAAAGGTTTCAGGTTCGAATGGATGTTTGTTAGTGGTTTTAATCCACATTAAACTGTAGATACCTGTCTAATTAGCCCAAAGGGTGCGAAAAATGACCATAGACCGACAAACCAAGTCAAACCAAACCTCATGAAAATTATCAATTCTTTTTTCTTAAGTTTTCCAGATCAAGAAAATCCAGAACTGTTCGAGTCTTGGGAAAAATGAATACAATCCCTTTTGGATAATCAGAATAAAAGTTGCATTTATTGAGTTTAACCGTTTTTGGCGAATTTAATAGAAAATTTTGGGATGACTTCTAATAATGATTTGATTTATTTAGTACTTGAAAATAGATGTTCTTTTACATCCCTGTGCTATTCTCTTAATAAGGACATATTATGTGGGAAGAGGAGTGCTTTTTGGGAAGAAAAAATTTGTGACAATTTCATCAAATTTCGCTGATATAAATGCTTTTCTTCTAAAAATCATTTATTAAAAGCATAGCCATTTTAATGGTAGAAATTTTTGTCTAATATGTTTTAAAATTTATTTTAGTATTAATTTATTAGCTTTATTTATTTGCATAGATTTTTACACTTAAATTTATATACTTCTCATAAAGTCACAAGGGTATTAACAATTCATAATAAAAAAAAGTCGAATTAAAAAGTGTAAATTTTGCTTTTGAATAATAATTTTATTTAATGATAAAAAGATTTACAAAAGTAATGAATTCTTAAGGAATAAATCAAAAGATAATAAATAAAATAAGTATTTTTAACAAATCACTTTTCTTCAAATTTGAGAGAAAATTCTAATAGCAAATCAAATTTGAAATTAAATAATGACATAAATTAAATACAATTTCTTTGCCTCTTTGAAAGATTTAATGACACAAAACTACTATAAAACATGAAAAAATATTATTTTATTGTTAAATGCACATTTACTTTTATTAAATATTCTGCGAATTCATTTCTTTTGCAAAATAATACTTAAATCTGAATATTTAGATATTAATTCTTTTTTTTTTTTTTTTTTTTAAAGAGATTTGCATTTTTAATGGAATTGATGAAAGTAATATTTATTCAAGCAATTTATTGGAAAGTAAATATTATTTAAAAACAAACAACTTCACGTCATTAATTATGCCCAAAAAGAAATTCTCGATATTTTATTTGTTTAAAACAGGAAAATTATTATTTATTTATTAAGAGTTTATATTCGTTGAAATAACCAAAAGATAGAATAAAAAAAAATCAAATTTGTTTATTGTTAGATTTTACAAATTATAGGACATTAAATAAATAATCTAATGTTAAATCAACTTTAGGTTATTTTATATAAAGGAGAAAAGATACTATTTAAGTTGCGTAGATAGAGATTTAGAATCGTTTGCGTTTTTAGAACGTTGTTTTAGAATCGCTTGCGTTTTAGAATATTGTTTTAGAATCGCTTGCGTTTTAGAATATTGTTTTAGTATCATTTATGTTTTTAGAATATTGTTTTAGTATCATTTATGTTTTTAGAATATTGTTTTAGTATCATTTATGTTTTTAGAATATTGTTTTAGTATCATTTATATTATTAGAATATTGTTTTAGTATCATTTATGTTTTTAGAATATTGTTTTAGTATCATTTATGTTTTTATAATATTGTTTTAGTATCATTTATGTTTTTAGAATATTGTTTTAGAATCGTTTGCGTTTTAAAATATTTTAGAATATTGCTTTTTTTTAGAATATCGTTTGCGAATTTTAAAATATTTTAGAATATTGTTTCAGAATCGTTTGCTTTTTTGAATGTTGCTTTAGAATCGTTTGCGTTTTTAGAATATTGTTTTAGAATCGTTTGCGTTTTAAAATATTTTTGAATGTTGCTTTAGAATCGTTTGTATCATTTATGTTTTTAGAATATTGTTTTAGAATCGTTTGAATATTTTTAAAATATGTTTTGAATGTTTAGAATCGAATTTTTTTTAAAATATGTTTTAGAATTTATTTTAAAATTGTTTTTGAGTTTTAAAAGAATATTGTTTTAGAATCATTTATCTTTAAAATATTTTTAGAAAATTGTTTTAGAATCATTTACGTTTTTAGAATATTGTTTAGAGACGTTTTTTGCACTTTTAGAATCGTTTGCGTTTTTAAAAATAGTTTTTGAATTGTTTGCATATTTAGAATATTGTTTTAGAATCATTTACGTTTTTAGAATATTGTTTTAGAGTCGTTTGCACTTTTAGAATATAGTTTTAGAATTGTTTGCATTTTTAGAATATTGTTTTAATGAAATATTTCCAAAATAAATTTCTTTTCTATTTGTATCACAGTCCCAAAATTCCAAAAATAATTTAAAAGAATAGTACATATAGTTAAAGAAATAATCTTTGTTAGAAAAATAGGGGGTCAATTACACAAATTAAAAAGAAAATTTTCTTAAAGTTCATAATCCTCATTTTTTTTTTTTTACTTATTATTTTACAAAAAACAAAATGGAGAAAAAAAAATAAATAAAAAGGCAATTAAAAGCATATTTAAAAAAAAAAAAGATTTTTAGTGTAAAAAATAATTTCAATTTGAATGACTAATAAATATATCAATGTATATTTTATTAATAAAGAAATGCAAACTATATCCTTAATTAAAAATGGCTTAAAATTTTAATCTTTAAAGAAAAGATTAATTTTTAAGGCATTGTTTAATTTCTTATAATAATTCTTGTTTCATATTATTTTAATTCATACTCGTATAATCCTTCTCAACATAACATTAAAAAATTCTCTAAATTTTTTACAAAATCATTAGATACTCTTTTAAATTATTTAGTTAATTATTTGCAGTTAATCCTCAAATTATCAATTCCGATTTGTACATTAACATTATAAACAAAGGATATAATGATCACGATTAGCATTATGCTTAAACATTTACACGAAAACATAAAACACTATATGAAACGCAATTGCTACAGGTAGATTTAAACCTTGTTTACTATGTCTTATAAGGTGTTACTTAATACAACGTATAATGGAAACGCTGTTTTTAATGTTACTTAATACAAGTTTTCATGACGATGAAATTGCGTGTTTGGTGCTTTTAGGAACTTGAGAACGCTTTAAACCCTTTCATTAGGCTTTAGTTTGTGGGTCTAGTGTTGTTGCTGAAGGAGGATATTTAGTTACAAGTCCATTGTTTTGGAAATGAGGCATTAATTTCTTTGGTAACACGTTTCGTTTGAACAAAGGTCAGAACTCTCTCATGGGTTGCTCATTAAAGCATTTCTCCCCTTTTTTTTTTAATGTTGGTGTCATTGATTTTACGGTGCTTGGTAAGTTTAACAAGTGTCAATGTCACGCAAGCACTAAAATAAAATATCTTTATTCAATAGGGAGTTTTTAACTTGAATATTTTTTACTGATGGGTTTGGAGAAAAAGGTAACTGTATTAGGAAACAATAAAAATAAAAATTGTTGAGTATGATATATAAATGTCTATAGTTATATCAATTTAATATCGCACATTAAAAAAATAGCGCCGACTTTTTGCTTTGCTTACTTTTCAGGCTCAGTTCTTCTCACAGATTTATTTCAGAGCAATGATTTTTTCACTAAAATCTAAAATGTGTATTTTCATCGTTATGTTTAATGAGTTTTATTTATTGCTTATAAACAAGACTCTGTATTTTCTATGGCATGCAATGTCACTTATTTAAAATAAAACTGTTTCTTATGATTTATGAATATTTATAGTGATATCAATTTAATATGCATAATATAATATCACATTAAAAAAAAATAAGAGCCTATTTTTCTTTGCTTTTCCGGCTCAGTTCTTCTCACAGTTTTAATTCAGAGCTATGTTTTTTTTTCACTAAAATCTAAAACGTTTATTTTTTTATATGTTTAATAAGTTTTTATCCTGTTTTATTTACTGTTTAGTAAAGGGACTCGGTATTTTCTATGGCATGCAATGTCACCTATTTTAAAATAAAAACTGTTGAGTATGATCTATAAACATTTATAGTGATATCAATTTATTATCACACATCAAAAAATAATCGCCTACTTTGCTTGCTTTTCCGGCTCAGTTCTTCTCACAGTTTTAATTCAGAGCTATGCTTTTTTTCACTAAAATCTAAAATGTTTATTTTTTATAACTATGTTTAATAAGTTTTTATCCTGTTTTATTTACTGTTTAGTAAAGGGACTCGGTATTTTCTATGGCATGCAATGTCACCTATTTTAAAATAAAAACTGTGGAGTGTGATCTATAAATATTTATAGTGATATTAATTTATTATCACTCACGTCAAAAAATAATCGCCTACTTTGCTTGCTTTTCGGCTCAGTTCTTCTCACAGTTTTAATTCAGAGCAATGCTTTTTTTCACTAAAATCTAAAATGTGTTTTTTTATAATTATGTTTATTAAGTTTTTATCCTGTTTTTATTTATTATTAATTATTTTGTGGATGCAATGTCACCTATTTTAAAATAAAAACTTTAAAAATAATAAATTTTAATTAACGATATCAATTTAATTAACTCATCAAAAAAAAATCGCCTACTTTGTTTTGCTTTTTTGGAAAAGGTACTTCTCACAGTTTTTAGAATATATTTTATACATTTTTAGAAATAGCATTTCAAAAAATGTTTGATGACCAGTTTTAAACTACTTCTCATTTTTATTAAATATTTTTATGCAATTCACCTATTTTCAATTTTTGACTACTGAGTTTCCTTAAAGAATAAATATAAACTTAGCCTTTCAGATCAAAAAAAATCAAATTGAAATTAGAATCATGTCTATAATCTGATTCATCGCCAGAGTATTCAAGTCCGTTATACGATATATGGCGGCTATTACCATTAAAAATGATTTCAAAAGCAACAAATAACAGCTGCTTTTAGGTACAGACATCAAACAAATGTCTGTAAAACAGCATGAAATTGTAATAGAAGGACTGTTGTCTGATGTGACATATAATGATTTAACTCGTGCTTGTCTTAGAATAATACTAAATAGTCTAAAATACTCGTTTTAGCTCAGAATTAAAAATTAATTTCCGCGAGTTATCTCAAATACAGATGCAAATATAAGATATGATGAATAAAAACGCTATTTGAATTATTGAGTATAGAATAATTCATTAAAGAATTAATTGAATTCCCATTATAAAAACAAATATTTTACGGAGAAGTATTAAAAGAACACGAGATTTAAATTATGAGAAACGGATAATATTTGTTTATGAAATTCATTCTAAAAATAAATAAATAAAAACCGATTGTTGACTAATGTGCGATATCACGAATTAATTCTTGTTTGTCTTAGAATAATAAAAAGTAGTCTAAAATGCTCGTTTTAGTTCAGAATACAGGCCTTTAATGGGTATAAGAATATAATATTTTTATTTAATAAATTAAATAAATAAAATATTTTAATACCCTCTAAAATTAGAGGCCTTTTTTTTTTTTTGAAGCAGGACTTTAATTACAAGAATACAATGTTTCATTTAATAAATTAAATAAATAAATAAAATAAATAAATAAAATGTTTTAATAGCCTTTAAAAAATTAATCTAGCAGGTCTTTAATGAGTACAAGAATATAACACTTCATTCAATAAATTAAATAAAAGGCATTAAAACATTTTATATAGTTTATTTTATTTAAATGGTTTTATTTATTTTATTTTAAATTTTATTTAAACAGTTTTTTTTTTTTAATTTATTATACATTTAAATGAAATGTACTCTAAAAAGCCTTTTTTGAAATAGACCTTTAATGAATACAAGAATATAATACTTCATTCAATAAATAAATAAACAATATAAAATGTTTTAATACCATTTAAGATTCTCTAGCAGGCCTTTTTTGGAGTAGGTTTTTAAGGAGTGCAGGAATATAACTACATAAAATGTTTTAATACCATTTAAAATTACTCTAAAAGCCTTTTTTTGAAATAGGCCTTTAATGAATACAAGAATATAATACTTCATTCAATAAATAAATAAACAATAAAAAATGTTTTAATACCATTTAAAAGAAATTCTCTAGCAGGCCTTTTTTGGAGTAGGTTTTTAAGGAGTGCAGGAATATAACTACATAAAATATTTTAATACCATGTAAAATTACTCTAAAAGCCTTTTTTGAAATAGGCCTTTAATGAGTACAAGAATATAACACTTCATTCAATAAACAGAAGATAACAGAAATTTTAGCAGGTCTTTTTTGAAGTAGGCCTTTAATAAGCAGAAGAATATAACATTTAATTCAATAATTCAAATAAGTTGCATAAAATGCTTTAATATCATTTAAATAGTTTAATAGACCTTTTGAAGTAGGCCTTTAATGAGTACAGGAATATAACATTTTATTCAATAAATTAAATATATTAACTACATATTTTAACATCTTCTGTTTTGGAATCTGCCAGACGGCAGAAAACCTTGGCTCCCCATGTACGCCATAAGAACAACATGTTTTAATACAATTTGAAATTACTCTAATAGGCCTTAATGAGTAGAAGAAGACTATTGTGCCTAAAAAGTAAAACTAATTTTCAATTTAAAATTCCGGGGCAACCGACGAAGCTCACGTCCAAAAAATTAAAGATTTGGTGCTTGCAAACCGTCGGTTTACAATTAGAGACCTTGCTGATGATGTTGGAATTTCAAAATTTCATTTTAAAAGATATTTTGGGCCTCAAACGCATCAAATCTCGATTGGTAACGAAAACACTGAATTTTTGGAAAAACATCGTCGCGTTGAAGTGTGGGAAACAATGCTTTCTGACTATGAGGACAAGTTGAAAGGAATCGTAACTGGAGATGAGACATGGATTTATACTTACGACCCGGAAAAACCGATCAATCGAGCGAATATCGTGACAAAGGTGAAGCAAGACCGAAAAGAGCACGCCAAAGTCGCTCAAAAATCAAGGTCATGTTGACTGTTTTCTTTGATTACCGTGGTGTGGTGCATTATGAATTCTTTCCGCCGGGCGAAACTATCAACAAGGAATATTATTTGAGTGTTATGCGTCATTTGCATAAAGCTATTCGTAAAAAGAGGCCACATTTATGAAAAGACAAGCCTTGGTTTTGCATCACGATAATGCGCCAGCTCACACTGCATTGATTCTTCGTGACTTTTTCTCCAAAAATGAAACCCATATCATTTCACAACCACCGTATTCACACCGTGAGACTTCTGGCTATTCCCTAAACTCAAAAAACCTCTCCGGGGACACCGTTTTCAGTCGATTGAAGAGATTCAACGTGGTCGGCGAGCGCCTTGAAGGCCATCCCGTCCAATGACTGTTTGGCGTGCGTTGAGGATTGGAAAAAACGTTGCCATAAGTGCATTGTGCATCCGGAGGATTACTTTGAAGGCAATGAAATAAATTTGGAAGAACAAATAAAGAGTTTTTGAAAAAATTAAAATTGGTCTTACTTTTTGGGCACAGTAGTATAACATTACGTTCAATAAATTAATTAAACTACATAAAATATTTTATTATCATTTGCATTTGGCCTTTTTGAAGTAGAACTTTAATGAGTGCAAGACATGAGTTTCATTCAATAAATTGAATAAGTAAGTTAAATAAAATGTTTTAATACAGTTTAAAATTATTTATTAATAAAACTATTGACTGTTTTTCTTTCAAAGATCGATATTAAACTCTTTTACACTTTCGTAGCTGCCATAAAGTAGGGGAAAAAAACCATCGCTTGTCGAAATATCAAATAGAGCAATAAACAATTTTTAAAAAAGGCTCTTATTTAATTTAAACAAATATGATATTGAGTTTTTATTGAAACCAATTACAGCATTAAAATTTTCAAAGTTTTAGTCGTTAATACCACTTAATGTTGCATTCTTACTTTATAAATTTTTGTATTCTGTAATTTTTATTCCTTTATTCTAACTTTCCTAATATCCTTAATTCCCATTCAGCAATTTTAAAAATGCTCGTAAAAGTTTAATAATTGGAGTTTTTTTTTCCCTAAAAGAATTAGCTTTAAAAAAGATTTTTATCAACTGAATCATTTTCTATAAAAATAATATTTTATTGCTTATTGTTGTCTGCACATTTAACTAACATATTTAACTCTTTTTTTAGTTTTGAGAGAAAGACACAAAGACAGCAAGAATACAATGCTGGAAGAAATGTAATATGTTTTATTGAGTGAAACTTAAACAATACAACAAAGGGTTAATGCAGAATACGACTTCACAAGAGGTGTTCAAGGTTCTAACCGTTCTAAACGATGCCTACGCGACACCAAGAGGCTTGGATTTGTTAAATATTTTAAAGTCTCATGAATTACTGTCTATAGTATGTAACATACCCTTTTTCAGAGAGGAGTTAGGTTTGATAGGGAGTATCATGATCCGTCTAGTAGCATTCATGTTAATCCCTGATCCCTCTCATGAAATGCAAGCCTGTCAACTCAGTATTCGTAATTTGAATGAATATTCTCAGTACGATGCCATAAGCTTTAATAAAAGAAATTCTAGGGGTCGTCCTAGAGGCTGGCGTATGATGAATACAATGCACGAAGCAATATAAACCGCTTTATTAGGTGAAATTTAAACAATACAACAAAAAGTAAACACAGAATACGATTTTTACAAAAAGGTGTTCAAGGTTCTAACCGTTCTAAATGATGCCTACACGATGCCAAAGTGGCTTGGATGGTTAAAATATTTAAAAAAAAAGCATATAATACTATCTACATTATGTAACACACCCTCTTCCCAAGAAAGCAGTTAGGATTTGTAAGGTAGTATCGTGATCCGTTTAGTAGCATTCATGTTAACTCCTGATCCACTCATGAAATGCAAGTCTGTCAACTCAGTATTCGTAATTCGATGAATATTGTCAGTACGATGTCATAAGCTTTAATAAGGAAATCTCACGGGACATCCTAGATTTAGTTTAGTTTGTCTCTCATTTTTTGCACATTTTAAGTTAATTAGACCGGGCCCTACAGTTTAACGTGGATTTCGAACCACTAACAAACATCCATGCCCCACCAGGATTCGAACCTGAAAGCTATGGTACCAAAAAGGCCAAAGTGCTAACCAATTGGCCATCAAGCAGCAGGGTCATTCTAGAGGCTGGAGTATGGAAGCAATGTAAAGCGTTTTATTAGGTGAAACATAACAATACAACAAAAGATAAACATAGATATGGTTTTTACAAAAGTATAAGACTCTGGCGATTCTCAGTGGTGCATATGTAACACCAAAATGTGATTCGATTGCCAACATTTTCAACATCAAAGTCCCCCCAGATTACAATACCCACCACGAAACATATCTCTTTTATGAGAGGAGTGGTCTACCTAGTAACGCTCATACAAGCCCTTGACTCATATCCCAAATGCATATCTGCCAACTTAGTCTTCGTAAATTAAGGAATAAATCTAAACTGCTTGGAGACTGGCTTATGGTGTCATATGTCAGTTTTCGGTCTTGCTTTCTCTATGCAAATCGGTTTATAATAATGAAGTTCTGCATTTCCTGTCAAACTTTTGCGAGGTATTTTGAGACGTTCTTTAGCGCGGTGTTGTTAGGGATTTTACGCTTAAAACTCTTATAACAAAAACTCGAATCCAGAAACTATATACTAAACCGACTCCCAAAACATATATTAAATGCAATATGCAATAACTTTTTCAAAAACTATACCTCAAAATAAGCAATAATCCATATCACAAAATAAACCTACAAGTTCGAATGCTTTCAGAGACATATGCATATTGGAGAAGGAAACTCATACACATTAAATAAATCCAAAACGGGGCCTGATGGCCGAGTGGCTGACGCTCGATACCATAGGTTTCGGGTTAGAGTCTCGGCGGTGCCATGGCTGTTTTTAATGGTTCGGAATCCACTTTAAATTGTAGGCCCAGGTCTAATAGGATCGTAGAGCGTTATGGGGTAGTGTTACTTGCGTCCGTAGCAAATCTTCAAGCTACACGTGCCCTCTGGGTGGTACTAAATGGTTTGGTTGGTCTCTCTACGGTCATCTTATGCACAATTTGGGCTAAACAGACCGGGACCTACAGTTTAAAGTGAATTCCAAGCCACTCACAAACATCCATGCAACCACCAGGATTCGAACCTGAAACCCGGGATACTGTGGTACTAAATGAATACAGTCGGTGCAGCCCTTGTTTATGGCATAAAGATTAACTGTCTCTGTATTGCCAGCTGCATTAGAACAACAAATCAAAATACCAAATACGAAGCAAAATTCATTATTTAAAATATAAATAAAATGGAACATGATATGCAGAAAAACTTTTACCATTTTTACTCAGTACAATACTTCGTGTACTAAAATATTGTTTAATATACTTCCTGAGAGATTATCATGAAAATAAATAAATAAAGTATTAAAAAGAATTAAAAAATATTATAAGTTATGATTTTTATTTTTAATATTTTATTAAAAATTAAGGACTAAGCACTTAACGTATCAAAAGTGATAAGAATATGAATTTCATATTTGTTTGTTTCCCTAAGTACTTAAAGGTGATAAGAAAAAAGTTAATTGTTGTTAACTATAATTACCTCAGTTAAACTCAATGCCGTTAAAAAAGATAGTTTTATTTGTGAAGATGAATGATTTATTTTTAATCAAGCATTATTTTTTAAATCCTTTTAATAATGTTAAGCTTATTTTTACACGAAAAGCTTTCAAAGCATCAAAAATATTTTTCGATAATATTTTAAAAGGAAAGTAAAATATTAAAACAAGAAACAGCTGAAAATAATGGTGAAATTTAGGAATAAAAATGCAAATATTATTTAAACTGTTATAATAAATTGTAAAGCGAATTAATTTTCAATGCAGTAATTTAATTTAAATGTTATAATGTTTCTAATTTAAAAGTTTTTGAAATTATGTTCAAATTTCTTAAATTGCATTTGGAAATTTTATATTTTATTTTTTCATTTTGAACTTAGGTAAGAAACTTTTAAATATAATAGATTTTTAATTGGTGGGAGAGTACTTAAAGTATTTAAAAAGATTATAAGTAATTATAAGATTAAAAGCTGTTATGATGATCTAGGTAACTAAAATTATGTAAAATTACGCTATAAATTATTATGTAAAATTATTATAAATTATTATGTAAAATTATTATAAAATTATGTATGATCGACACTTTCTTTCAGATTATTCCAAAATTCCCCCTGGAATGACACATATATAGAAGATTCAGTTTTAGTAGGATTGATGTATTATTCCATTCCATCAATTTCAAAAGGAACACATTGCAATACCAACACTGTAAATTGAAATATCAGCACTTATGCGAATATCATATACACTCATGTCCATAAATTAAAGATAATTCAGAATCACACAGAAATTGAACTCTAAAACAAAAATTTCACCTGTAGAATTATCACACACATCTTGAAGAAGAATATGCAAATTACAGGAAACCACCAGATGGCACGGATAGTACGTCACAATGACGAGTGTAAGAGAGGGGTATATATGGAATGGTGGCAAAGAAGTAAAATTGTTCACAAGCGCTTTAAAAGCCTTTCAGTGCAATAACCGCATAGTTATGGCACAAAGGAAACATTTGGACGATTTTTTACGTGGTAGAATTATCGGACGACTGGAATGTGGACGTACCCAGCTGGAAGTATCCGAGGAACTTGGAATCGCCCAGAGTGTCATCTCCAGGCTTTGGCAACGATTCCAAGATGATGGTAATGTGAGTAGATGTTACAGCACAGGTCGCCCCCGAGTTACAACGCCGAATGAGGACCGGTATTTAGCAGTTACTGCCAAAAAGGAACAGACGGAGCACAGCATCAGACCTGTCTCGTCAGCTCTCTTCAGCTACCGGTACGACAGTTTCAAGGAAGACCGTGTACAGACGCTTAGGGCACATTGGTCTATATGCTCGTAGGCCTGTCAGATGTGTTCCACTTACCGCAACTCACTGTCGCCTGCGATTAACCTGGAGTAGAGAGCATGCATTGTGGACACCACAACAGTGGTTTGGTGTGATGTTTTCCGACGAGTCCAGGTTTAGTTTGCAGTCTGATTCTCGCCGGACTTTCATATGGAGAGCGCCAGGTACCCGTTACCACCAAGAGAACACCATTGAACGACACCGTTACGGTGGTGCAGGATGGTTCGTTTGGGGAGGAATTATTCTTGGTTCCAGAACTGACCTGCATGTTCAGAGTGTAACGATGACAGGCCACATCTATCGGGACGTCCTTCTGGAACAACATGTACGTTTGTTTCGGGGCGCCATGGGTGCTGAATTTCTGTTTATGGATGACAACGCCCGTCCTCACCGTGCAAACATTGTAGACGAATGCCTTCAATTGGAGGATATCACCCGTATGGATTGGCCAGCATACTCACCGGACTTGAATCCAATAGAGCATGTGTGGAATATGCTTGGCCGACGAATTACAACCCGTCAACCCCCTCCCACCTGTAAACCGGAACTTCGGAGGGCATTGCTTGGTGAGTGGTGTAATATTCCCCCAAGATCAGATTGATAATTTGATACTCAGCATGCCTAGGCGTTGTAAGGCTTGTATTGCATTCTTCCGGGAGACATACTCCATATTAACCATCATACTAACCATGTTATACTGTTTTTGTAAATGGGTTCTTTTTTGAAATTTGCTCCAGGGAGTAAAATCGCAATTTTTATTAATTATGTCAAACATATAGTTAACTTTTTTGCACTTTACCTTTTGTTTAATAAATAGACTTTACAAATAAGTCAAATTTGTTTTGCTTCTGTCTCTTTCTTTGCCTGAACTTCATTATCCTTAATTTATAGACATGAGTGTATATATATGATATTCGCTCTCACCGGCACTATAGCTCATGGTGGGTCAAGACAGACTGCCAACCGGCAGATTTAGATAGGAGATGGTTTCTTTTTTACGGGTTAGGGGTGTCTGCCCTACGCCCAACAATCCTAATAGATCGGAACCTACGGTGTAATGTGGATTCGAATCACTACAAACGTCCATGACACCGCCGGGATTCGAACCCGAAACCTGTAGTACCGAGCGCCAGTCATTCGGCCATCAGGCCCTATAAGTCAACAAGAATTCCCAGTTCCTTGCCTAGAGTGGTCAATGGCCTGTTTTAGACTTGTAACGGGCCAACACTACTTACAGATTAACCTGTATAGAACAGGACTGGCTGCTACAGATATCTGCCCACTTTGCGACCATGGCGTGCCCATGACTGGAGAACACCTCATCATATGTCCTACCGTTCTTAACTGTATCCCAATTTGTGTTACTGTCAATGCCTTTAGTGATTGTTTTTGTCGTTCTTTACTGCATTGGGCTGTTCATCGATTAATGATCGATAGGTTGGAGAATGACATAGGATAAATATATATTTACAATCCATTAAATGCTTAAAAAAATTTAATGGATGCCCTTAACGAGCGTAAGCGTATATTGTGACTAAAAATTTGTTTTAACTTCGTTTTTTTTTTAGCCTCTTAAAAACTTGTTTTTGTAACTTTTTCATGTACGGTTTTTTTTTACTAAAATCGAAAATATTCATTATTAGAATTATGATCATGAGTTTTTATCACAGAAATTTAAGACTAAATTGGTTATAGGCAAACAGAGTAATATTTTAAAGCTTCAATTTCAAGTGTCATATTTCACGATCTGATAATAATCAGATCTTTATGGAAATTTAGACTTTTGCAGGCTTTATCCAACAGCTGGTCCTCAAAGTCTTTTTTTACCCTTTTTTTTCAAACTTCTCACTAGCATAATTTTTACATATAATTAAAAAATCGTATTTCAAATTTTACAATAGTAAATCAATCCGAGAATTATTAGGATTATTCTTTTTCCAAAAAATGAAATAGCATTTATTAATCACTCAGAGATCATTTTTTAAAATACAGTTTTGTTTCAGAACAACGACTTTCATTACTATTAAAATTATAATAATGAGTTTAATTTCTATAATAAAAAATGAATAAAAGGGGATATAAAATATATATTTAGTCGTTCGCATTGCACATTATAATCAGAACTATAATCTTCATTTTGGTGAATCAGAATATTATAGTTCTGTACTGTGGGTTTACATATGTATTATATGACTGCTGTAGTCACTCAAAACCGTCTTTTCTTTCACTCATTTTGAAAAAAAATAATTGAAAATAAATGCAAAGCAATCATACCCAATAAATAACACAAATCCAACTCCTTTTGAGCATTGGAAACTAGGTTAGGTTTGGTTTGGTTTGGCTTGTCGTTCTACGGTCATTTTTTTGCACACTTTAGGCTAATTTGACCGGCACCTACAGTTTGATGTGGATCCCGAACCACTCACAAACATCCATGCTACCTCCAGAATTCGAACCTGAAGCCTGTGGTACCAAAGGCCAATTGTCCAGCAGGCTGCTTTTGGATATTGGAGGACATTGAGCTCAAAGTCTGTAAAATCGCTATAGAATGATTTGTAGCAAAATGTAGTCATGCTTAGAATAATGCAAGGTATTACAAAATACTCGTTTTAGTCCAGAATTAAAATTAATTTCCGTATGAAATAACTCGTCATGTTCCGAAAAGATACAAACATTAGAATCGAGAGCATTGTGACTTCTCCTCAGTGTCATGCAGCGTGGGACGGACATCCCATGAGTAGTCTGCTCATAGATGGAGTTAAAGGAGCAGCTTCTGTTGTGATGGAGCACCCGTAGTAGAAGTATAGCTTGACTCCAAGTCGTTCCCTTTTTTTTTTTTGTACGGAATAGAGTTGTTTGTTAGCAATACACCTAGCACTCTACAGTCATATTAGACCAGGATCTACGGTTAAAAGTGGATTCTGGACCGGAACAAACATCCATGGCGCCACTGGGACTCAAACCCTGTGGTGCTAATCACTCGGTCATCAGACGCCTTTTGTTGTTTTAAAATATTGTGTTATATAATTAATTAATACATCGTATTATACGTTAAATTAACACACTGTCTTGTACATTAAAATAACATGTTATATTATGCACTAATTAAAACATATTACATGTTAAGGCAGTGGTTGGCACGTGCTGCCTGATGTATTTACTGCAAGTGAAAATTAAACCATTTTAAATAAATGAAGAAAAAAATTAATAAATAACAAAAATAATAATTACTTCATATACAATTCGTTTTGTTATTTTTAAGAATGGAAGAAATGAAACACTATGATAAAAAAAAAAAAAGAGAATTTAATTATTATAAATTGTAATCAGGCTCTGTTTGATAAGATATTTCAGATTTTAAATCAAAGATAGAATAAATACAAAAAATGGCAAATCCTTTTTTTTCAAAACAACATATTTATGCAGAGTTAGTTGTTTTTTTTTTTTTTATTATTATTTTTTGACTACTGTGGAATCAAAAATAAAGCACTTAATAAAAAGGTACGCGATAAATAGTACAAAGCATTTATTTCGGATTTATAACCAGACAAAAAATTACTGGAAATAAGCTACTTATTTCACTAAAAATTAATAATAATGTTTTTTGATTATTATTTTATTTTTTTTTTTTTGTTAATTTTTTTTTTTGTTGTTGTAGAATATCAATAAAAAAAAAAAAAAAGGACTTTTTAGATTAAAACACAGATTTACTCGTATATTGCTAAAATAAACTCAATACAAAATTTATTACAATGACGAAACAGATTATTTATTTATTTATTTATTATTATTTTATTTTATTTATTAATATTTTATTTTCATTTCATTTCATTTTTTTTTTATTTACTATGTGTAAGAAAAGGGGAGCACAGTGATAAAATGTCAGAGAACCACTATTTCAAGGCAAGAAAAAAATATTTCATTATTTTTTTTATTTTTTACTTTTACTATTCTTTTTTAAATTCCTTCTATTAGCTCACTCTCCCTATATATATCTTGTTCAAATTTTCAATTGTTCATAAAATACGTTTTATTCATCCACTCACGTTCAAATACATTTTTTTTTGAACTTGTAGTGGATGACACTGAATGTCAATACAGTTTTTCAAATATTAATTCAATAATTAAATTTAATTCATTAATTTTATTTTTTAGATTTAAGTTGCATATATCTACCAATAGATGGGGCCAGATAAACTTAAAAAAAAATGAATGAAAATTATTTATAAAGGACTTTCTGCAATACAGTGAAAAAAAAGTAGGAATTGACTTTAAAAATTTTTTTATATATTATTTGTTTACTGTCTTATTGAAAGAGATAATATATAAATATTAGCATAAATAAATAATGTATGTAAATATAATACACTAAAAACACATATAGACATTATCGTGCTAAAACAGCTCTATTTACAAAAAAAAAAAGGTTTTTGATTAAAGTTTTTAATTAATTTAAGTCAAAAAGCTTCTTATTTACACTTTTTATACTAAAAATATTTTTATTTATAACCTTACTTCCGTATATAAACTCTTATATAAAATGTAACTCAGTTATATGGTATAGAATTTCTTATTCGTTTTGTCTTTACCACCATTGTCTTAGAGTTGGCATCATTGGCACCATTGTTTTGTGTATCTATCTTATAAAACAGCAGTCAAATCATCAACTACATAGTAAACAAAATTTTTTTTTTTTTTTCTTTGAATTACTCACCAAGCACGTGCCAGAAGTCAACCACACAAATTGGAACAGAACAACTCAACTTTTTTTCATTCAAACTTGACATTTTTTATTTTTGCATCCCAGAATTTTCTCAAATACAGTATTTCTTCTCTGACAGATGTTTCACTTCACCCTTCATCCTACGATGATAAATAATGTAAGGTCAGAGATGCAGTCACAGATGTTGAATTCATATGGGTTTTTATGTATGCTAACATTTTATACATTTTTGTAAAAGTCAGGTGTTTGTCACATAAATTTAATGAAAACACAGAATTTAAATTTAAAAAATGGTTTCGTATTCTTGGCTATATGGTGCATCCTCGAGTTCCGTTGGACAAAAGGCCATTGCTGGAGATGCAAGCTAATATAAGATGAGTCTACTGCTATACGTCACTTCAATGGCAAGTGATTTCAACTCTGGCATTTGGAACCAACCAAAGTGGCCTGGCATTTGAAAACAACCAAAGTAGCCTGACATTTGAAAACCACCAAAGTGGCCTGGCATTTGAAAACAACCAAAGTTGCCTGGCATTTGAAAACAACCAAAGTTGTCCCGGCATTTGAAAACTAAAGTGGCTTAGCATTTGAAAGCAACTAAAGTGCTGACATTTAAAAGCAACTAAAGTGGCCTGGCATTTGAAAGCTAAAGTGGCCTGGCATTTGAAAACTAAAGTGGCCTGGCATTTGAAAACTAAAGTGCCCTGATATTTGAAAAAACTAAAGAGGCCTGATATTTGAAAACAACTAAAGTGGCCTGGCATTTGATAACAACCAAAGTTGTCTGGCATTTGAAAACAACCAAAGTTGCCTGGCATTTGAAAACAAAAGTGGCCTGGCATTTGAAAACAACCGAAGTACCTGGCATTTGAAAACAACCAAAGTTGCCTGAAACTAAAGTGGCCTGGCATTTGAAAACAACTAAGGTGGTTGGCATTTGAAAACAACTAAAATTTTGGCATTTGAAAACAACTAAATGGCCCGGCATTTGAAAGATCACAATGTTTATTTTAAAACCAGTTATCGTTATAAGATCCAGAATACTGTTTATTTTAAAAAAAGACCGAAATGAGAATAGCTCGCTTTACACTAACCAGTGTCCTGACATCGATTACTTGATAATTGATGAACTTCAAAACAATTGTTTGACGCATGACTTTAATGAAATTACACAAAATGTCAATACAAAAGTTGATTAATCAATCAATGGTTTCGCATTCTCGGCTGTATGCAGCATACTCCGAGTTCCGTTAGACAACAGGCCACTCTGGAGATGCATGTTAAGATAAGATGAGTCAATTACTATATGCCACTTCAGTGGCAAGTGACCTCAAGTCTGACATCTGAAAACAACTAAAAGGGACCTGTTATTTGAAAACTAAAAGTGGCTTAGCATGAAGGGCCCGGGCATTGAAAGCAACTAAAAAGTGCTGACATTTAAAAGCAACTAAAGTGCCTGGCATTTGAAAAAAAAAAGTGGCCTGGCATTTGAAAACTAAAGTGGCCTGGCATTTGAAAACTAAAGTGGCCTGGCATTTCAAAACAACTAAAGGGGCCTGGCATTTGATAACAACCAAAATAATCCAAAAGTTAAAAATTCTTGATAAAACCAGCTTATTGATTTATAAGGCCCCACTGTTTATTTCATATCTTTTTAATTAGAGATGGCGTCATGCCATTTGACAACAACCTGGAGCTCGTTTTTATACTAACCATAGCTTTGTCCCTGTTCAAACCGATTACTCGATTATTGATAAACTTCAGTTACATTAATAACTTTAGAATTTATATTTAATGTGTAGTTTCTATCTATCAGAATTACACATCAAATCATATGCCAAAGTTGAGTCACTAAAAGGACCCCCGATTCCAAACAATGCAGTTATGGTTTGATTTAATCCAACAGAACATCCCAACCTATTTATTACAAGTCCCAATTTTTTCCTCTATCACAATATTTTAGGGTCTCCATAAGTTTTTAATCATGCCAGCAGAAATCCACTTTAAGATTACTAATAGCAAAAACAGGACTGTGCGGAGAAAGGTGCTATTCCAGCAGAAACCGACTCGAGTGCCTTTACCGATGAACGACACAGTTAAAAATTTAATAAATAAAATGAGTCAGATTTCATTTGTATGGCGCAGAAAAGACCCAAACTTCAGCAAAAACGTCTTGGTGGCTTAATGGTGTGGGCTGTTTTTTTCCTTGGTCCTCTGGTGCGACTACCGAAATTGACTGGAAATGCTATTTATAAGACTTTTTAAACTTATACCCAAACAACGATCATTTTTTTATGGATGAACCTTCACCGGGCCACAACGAATGGTTTGAAGAAAATTCTGGACAATTCCAACGAATGATCTGGCCACCTAGATTTCTCATCGACATTTATGGGACATCAACGAGAGGTCTGTTTGCCCAAAATGCACCATCAACGCTTTCACAATTATGGACGTCTATCGAGACAGCAGGGCTCAATATTCCTGCAGAAGACTTCCAACGATTTGTTGAGTCCATGCCACGTCGAGATGCTGCCCTTCGCCGGGCGAAAGGAGGGCCGACACGATATTAAGAGGTATCCCATGACTTTGTCACTTCAGTGTATATAAGAATATAAGTAAGCATAGAAATAAAATAAATAAGATATAAGCATATGCTTATAGCCGTATATAAAATACAACACGAACAAAAATTCTCATTCAAATTTCATTTCTCTATTATTATACCAAAGAAAATGTTAAGGTCGCCACATTTTAACAGATATTTTAATGATTCGCATACGTCTTCATCGGTGCAATAGCCCCTTGGTGGGTCAAGGCCGTCTGCCTACTAGCAGATTCCAAAACATGACATGTTTTCTTTTTTACGTGATTGATTCTCAGCCTATATTAGATCGGGACTGATGACCGAGTAGCTAGCGCTATGAACTCGGTACCACAGGTTTCGGGTTCGAATCCCGGTAGTGCCATGGATGTTTATAGAAGTTCGAAATCAATTTAAGGCGTAGGTCCCGGTCTCATATACCGTGGAGCGTCACAGACACCAATCAGACTTCTCACCAACAATATTCCCAAACTGTAAAGGGCAACTCAGCTCTAGACACAGTGATGTGGTGTGATGTAATATTAGCATATTAGATCGAGACCTACGATTTAAAGTGAATTCTGACCCACAACAAGCATCCATACATCGACGGAATTCGAACCAGAAACCTGTGGCATCGAGCATCAGAGCGTTACTCACTTGGCCATCAGGCCCCAAGATCACAAATTAATTGTCAAAATATATCATTCTAGCGATAACATATAATTCTAATATACATAAATGATAAATACATAAACCGAAAAACAAGTATGGTGTAAAATACAAGTGGTCCACAATAAACCAACTATCGTCATTTCATGGCACTAAATACTTGATATTCGATAAACATCAGTTAGAAGCTATCAAAACCAACAACAACCGCACATTAAATACCAATTTTCTTCCCCGAGCCTGAAGCACGTGCCGGGATCCGCCCACACAATTTGCAGCAGAACATCCCCGACTTATATTCATCCTTTCAAGCTTCCCAATTTTTCTCAATCACAACATCTTCAACATGGCCTCCGGATATTTCAGCTTCACCCATCATCCAGCGATAAATAATAATAAAAAAGATGGGAGGGAAACAGTTACACGTAGTAATAGAACGAAAAAAAAAAAAAAAAAATGGACGTACGTCACGAGGCCCGGGGAGACTGGTTGTCTAGGGCCCTGCTAATCACCGGTAGGAGGCCACACATAAGTTAGGACCATGACAGGTTAATACCGGTTTTAAGACCAACTCAGATTGCCCGGGCAGGGGTATTGTATGATGTACGACACACGCCCGGCCAATTTGGACTGGGGGATATATAAACACACACTAGTTATGGATGGTATGGATGCCTTGTTACGTGTGTGTGCCTGTCAGGTGATGGGGAGGTAGGCTGTTCTGTTCGAAAGAAAAGGGGTGGGGGGTATGGAGTAGAAAAAGTTAATTTGGTGGAAGTTGAAGATGGCGAGAAGTAAAGGTTTGAGAGGTTAGTGGTAAAAAAAAAAAAAAATTCATGGTTGGTGGTGTGTGTGTGTGTTTTTTAATGGTTGCTAATACGTACGGTGGAACATTTGGTTATTTCATATTTTTGACGATTTAGATTTTGTTTGAGTATGGTTTTTTTAAGACCCATAAAAAGTCAGCGGTGGTCCATCCGTGTTTCTGTAATTTTCTCTGTTAATTTTAATTTCACTTGGTTTTGAATAACTGTTGTTGGGGAAAGTTTTTGTAATCTTGAACGAAAAGGCTTCTCGTGATGTTCATGCGTAATATTGCAAGCAATTTGTATTGTGTGTGTAGGGTCTTCTAATGATGTTGTTGGTTTCTGGTGATAATCAATTATTTTAATTACGGTGCAGTGTAATTAAGGTAGCTTCGTATTTGGTGGTCTCACGATGGAAAAATGAATGTAATATTGCTACAATTTGTTTATAAAAAAAAGTCTTTTCAGAAAGAAGTTGCCTTTATAGATTTAAATATGTTTTTTATGATTTAGAAATTGAATCATTGTTATCATTTTGTTCTAAAGGAACGAAAAAAAATAATGACTGCAATCTTTTGTAGTATTATGTAAGATTTTATAATATGATTGGAGGATTTGTTTGCCGCTCTATGGTAACTTTTTTTTTTTTTGTTGCACACTTTGGTCTAATTAGACCAGGGCCAACAGTTTAAAGTGGATTCCGAACAACTAACAAGCATCCATGCCAACGCCAGGATTTAAGCTTGTGATACCAAATGCCAGAGAGTTAGCCAAGTGGCTATCAGGGCATGTTTTGCCGCAGAGGCAGGCCGCAGAGTTGGGGGATACTTGAATCTAGTTTGGAAAAAAAAAAAGGAAATGTAAACTTATTGTTTTAGAAGGCTTTTCTAAACATTTTTTATGCTGTTCTCAATTGATTTTTATATGACCCTTATCGGACGTTATTTATTTTAGGTGATGTTAAAAATTAAAATAAATATTCATGACATACTGAAAAAATCTGTAGTGAAATATATTGTCGATTTTTAAATATAATAAGAATCAACGCGTCAGTAAAGCTGAGATTTCTTAAAGAAATATATATTATGAATTGATAAATAATTTCTGAATTGATAATAATTTTTCTAAATAATTATTTATAATAATTAAATAATTGGTTTGGTTTGTTCGCTCTACAGTCCTTTTAAACAATTTAGGCTGATTAGATTGGGACCTACAGTTTAGCGTGGATTCCGAACGACCAACAAACATCCATGCCACTGCCAGAATTTGAACCTGAAGCTTGTGGTACCAACGGCCTGAAAAGCCATTTGACCATCAGGCCTCTTAAGTTCTATCAGAAAAGACTTCTGATAGAACTTTCTAAGCAAAACTAGAAGATATTTTTTTAATAGAATAGACGTTAACAACTAATTTAATTCAATCAACTAAATCAATTAAAACAAAACAAATGCACTACACCAATAAAATGAATATAAAATAGGGACAACCATTCCAAGACACCATACTATAGCTCAGACTGAAATATTTTATTCAAAGCTTCCTTTATTAAGCAATTAGGATAGTTTCTAGAACTAGCCAACCAATTCATCTTGATAAATAATATGACTTTAAAGAACGTACATCAAAGCTTACATTAACATTTCTAATTATATCACCACTTTATCATGAAGTCATCAAATTAGACAAATTAAAAGACCCATTAAGTTTTTTTCTGTTTTCTAAATTAGCATTATTTTTAACATTGTTATACAATATGTATATGATATGATGAATTATCTTTACAGCTTCAATATTCAATAAAAATTGATAGAAATGCGATACCAAAGTTGTGTTGCTTGTATCTATAATAGCAATAAAAACTTTTATTGGTACATGCTTTCCCTTTTTATAATTTTATTCTTAAAAAAATATTAAAATTTAATTAACAGTCGTAGGAAACATGTAAGAGCTTGATTTTGTGAATATGGCACATCGCAAAGGTTTTTTTTCTACAAGACTATATTTAGAAAATATATATGGAAAATATATACAAGACTATATGTACAATTCTTTGGTAGGATATTTCAACAACTGAGAAAGAAGTAATATTAATTGAACTGCAAACATAGTCTTGAAAGGAATTGGATTTTTAATTTCGATACTTTGCGACAGTGACTAATGGCTTCTATATTGAATATTTTTAATTCAAATTTTTATTAGTAAATGAATTTTGTGTGTCCTGTCCTGTCTTGATTAAACTTTCTTTACATATGTTCCAATCATCAAGTCATTACATTAGCAAATATTTTGTCGGAAAGCCCAGATTAGTATCTACTGGAGACGTCCGTTACAGACACTACTTTCAGAAATGAGGAGACTTAATTGTGATTGTGACGTGTATAAACGTTTTGAATCACAGTTAATCTGCCAAGGAGTGAAATTTACATTTTTATGCAGCATGAAAGCCTAAAAAAGTCCTCTCAGAAGGTAGTGTCTTCCCTTCACCTAGGTTGTTCATGACATACGTATGTGGTAATCACCAACATTGCGGCCTGGTGGTCAATTGGCTAGCATTCTGGCCTTTGGTACCACAGGCTCGAATCCTGATGGTGGCATGAATGTTTGTTAGTGATTTGGAATCCCCGTTAAACTGTAAGTACCGGTCTAATTAGCCCAAAAGTGTGCAAAAAATTATCGTACAGCGACAAATCAAAACCAACCAGATGTATTATTACAGTTGAATAATCAAAAGAAAAAATATTTTGTATGCAAATAAAATTTTATAAGTCTCTGTTACATGCACGTACAACAGAACTTTGCTATCTTATTCTTTTCAGGTTTTTTTTTTTTTTTTTTTTTTTTATAAAGAGTCAAAATTGTAAAATAATTCTCGGAATATGTTTATTTTTCGATAAATTTTTCAATTAAAAATGAATGAAATATTTGGTCAACTATACATAGTTCTGTCATACTGTAAATACATTGTCAATATCATAAAAAAAAAAAAAAAAATTAATTCTGAAAATTTCCGGTATTCGCAGACACAAAGAACATGATGCACATATAACACATTCTGAGAATGTGCAAATCACAACAGGCAGCGAAACCCAACATCTGCCACACTGACAGACAATACTTCAAAAGGTTGGTTATGTTACTATCTATCTCATACCTCTTGAAACAATGAAAGCGGCCCACGAACATTGTAAATTATACAGGCAGCAGTTGGCAGAGGAGAGACAAGTATTTCATTTCGTTCTTCTTTTTTTTTTTTTTTGCACCCTCACTTTGTTCTTTTTCCTTCCTGGACAAAATTGAATCCGTCTAAGCTTGGAAGTGTTCGAGATAACAATTACGAAACTGTCAAACAGAAGGTTTTGTTCGCCTTTTCAATTGCGTTGACAGACAGTGACAGTTGGGACTGTTTGAGGGTTATTGTTTTATTGTTTGGCTCGAGGTTTTTTATGTTTTCTTGCTGAAAATCAGTTTGATTGTTGAACCGATTAGTGCGTGGGCATGGATTGTTTAATTTCGGAAGATATTGAAGGAAATTGATTTTGAGGTTAAAATACTCTTTGTTATTTAACCGCTGTAATAGCGTTAATAAAAAAGTTGTTACAAGTTGATAACTGTGAAAAAATATTATTTAGAATAGGGTTGGCAAAATTGACATATCCCGTGGGACTAATTAATTTTTTTTTTTTTTTGCTAAAAGATTTCAATACTGAATTGATTGGTGTGTGGTCATACATTACTTAATTTTACCGGAAAATATTGAAGGAAATTGATTTTGTGGTTAAAATACTCTTTGTTATTTAACGGCTGATATACTGCAATAGATCTTATTATTAACCTGTCACAATTTTTTTTTTTTAATTTACTGTCAAAAAGTTTAAAAAATTGATTGCTGAATTGATTGTATATTTGATTGCTGAACTCAGTGTGTGAGCATGGATTATTTAATTTGACGGAAAATATTGGAGAAAATTGTTTTGAGGTTAAAATACTCTTTGTTGTTTAACCGCTGACATACTGTAATCGATCTTGTTATAAACTTGTAACAACTTTTTTTATTAACTGTTAAAATTTTTAATTTTGAAACCTATTCAAAATAATGACATATTTCGTTGGTCAAATTAATTTTTTTCTTGCTGAATCGATTAGCGCATGGATATTGATTGTTTAATTTGCCAGAAAATATTGAAGGTTTTGTTTGATTTGATTTGATTTGTAGCTCTACTGTCATTTTTGTGCACACTTTAAACATTGAAGGAAATTGATTTTGATGTTAAAATACACTTCTTTATTTAACAGCTGACATATTGTTAGAAATTAATATGAAGATTTATTACAACTTTTTCATTAAATGTTAAAAAAATTTGTTACTTAGAATAGAGTTGCAAAATTGACATATCTCGTGGGTCAAATTAAATTTTTCTTGCTGAAAATCGGTTTAATTGCTGAACCGATTAAGTGCGTGGGCATGGATTGTTTAATTTGCTGGAAAATATCGAAGGAAAATTGATTTTGAGGTTAAAATACTCTTTGTCTTTTAACCATGAACAGATCTTGTTATTAATTTGTAACAACTTTTTTTGTTATTAACTGTTCAAAAATTTTATTATCTAGAATAGGATTGGAAAATTGATGTACACTAGTGACAAAAGTCGTGGATACCTCTTAATATCGTGTCGGTCCTCCTTTCGCCCGGCGAGTGAAAACTCGACGTGGCATGGACTGGACAGTCGTTGGAAGTCTTCTGCGGGAATTTGAGCCATGCTGTCTCGATAGACGTCCATAATTGTGAAAGCGTTGATGGTGCAGGATTTTGGGTTAACAGACCTCTCGATGATGTCCCATAAATGTTCGATTTCAACGGGCTCTGCCAGATCATTCGTTGGAATTGTCAAGAATGTTCTTCAAACCAACAACAGTTTTTGATTAGGGCGCATTGTTCATAAAAATCCCATCGTTGTTTGGGTACAGAAGTCCATGAATGGCTGCAGTGATCTCCAAGTAGCTGAACATAAAAGCATTTCAGTCAATGTTGGGTCGCAAAGGACCAATTTTTTTCCTTGCCTGAAAAAATCGCCATTTGATTGCGGAGCCACCACCATTGAACAGTGCCTTGCTGACAGTTTGGGTCCATGGCTTCGTGGGGTATAATTTCAGCCGGAAATCGTGACTATCGGACCAGGCCACGGTTTTCCATTCAAAGGGACCAACCGATATGCTACGTGCCCACGAGGAGTCGCTGGAAGCGATGTCGTTCTGTCAGTAAAGGCTCTCGAGAGTCTCTTCTGCTGGAATAGCCCGAAAGCCAAATTTCTCCGCACCGTTTTAACAGACAAGTCCCTTGTACGTCCCACAGTGATTTCTGCGGTTATTTGACGCAGTGTTATTGTCTGTTAAAAGTTTTATTACTCTTTGAACGTCGCCGGTTGGAAAAAGTGCAGGCGGTCGACCACTGCGTGAGTCAATTTATTTTTCATAGAAAATGGATCTGGGAATGGAATTCCCCTAAATTAATTGACCCATTTTAATAGATTTTAAAGGACCGAGTGCGGAATCACGTCAAAAATATGAAAATGAACAAAATGAGCTTGCGAAAGCACTGGTTTGTTTACGCGATGCTACTGTTTATTTAATTTAAATGTCACTTCAGTGTATCTCGTGAGTCAAATTATTTTTATAGAAAATAATAATCAATTAAATTTTAATAGATTTAAAGGAAAGTGGAGGAATTAATATAAAAATAACAAGATGATTTTCCTGGTTTATTTTACAGATAGTTTATTTAATTTAAATTAACCACCACATTAATTAAATAATAATGCAATTTTACATTAAAAATAATTTTTGTTTGTGTTTAAAAATTTTACTGACATATAAATTTAAGTGTTTTTTACAAATAATTATTTAAGGTGTAAAGTTAACTAACAATTTTCTTCAATAGATAAAATATACATGCGTAAACTTTAATTGTTAAGATGATCCAGAAAGTTATTAAAATCAACATAAATTAATTTTAGTTTTCTTCATAATTCATTAATTTCAGAGAATAATCAATGTTAAAAGAACATTAGGTATGTGTTTGTTTTGTTGTTTCTTATCCCACTTGGCTGGCCAAGCCACGTGCCATACATACTCATGATTGAAGGGAAAGGAAGCAGATTCTGTTGTGATGGAGCACCCCGTAGGTAGAAGTCTGACTTTGGCTCCGTGACGCTCTTACAGCCATAGGAGACCGGGACCTACGGTTTAAAGTGGATTCGAACCACTACAAACATCCATGGCACCGCCGGGTTCGAACTCAAAACCTGTGGCACCGAGCGCCAGAGCGCTAGACACTCGGCCATTCAGGTCCCAAATGTGTGAATGCCAACGGCACGCGGTGTTCCCAGGTGGTCACCCACCCAAGTACTGACCGCGCCCAATGATGCTTGACTTCGGTGATCTAACGAGAACCGGTATATTCAGCATGGTACGGCCGTTGGCTTAGGTATGTGTAAAATTTATATATAAAAGTTAAATTTTAGATAAAAACTTTAAAAAAAAAAAAAAAAAAAAAAAGTCATAGAGCTAAATAAAAGCAATATTCCGGATGATAATATATAACTTTTAATTACTTATTTAATAAATGTGATCATTCCTCTATTAATATACTAATACTGAACGATGTTAAACAGATCATCAATGATACAATTAAATTCAGAATCCTTAAATTAAAAAATTAAATATTAATAACTAATAAATAAATAATTATTCGAAAGTTAATAGCTTTAATATAATTGATGATTGATCATAAAGGGAAAGATCTATTCAAAATGATAATAACACGAGGGAATACTTATAAAAACTGTTGTATGTATTCATAATATTCATTAACTATTTGTAAATATTCCCTATAATTGTTAAATATTAAATAATATATAAAGTTAATATGAAGTAAAAATATTAGATAAATTAAAAAAAAAAGAATAAAGTCATATAATAATAATAATAATAATAATAAATAAAATAAAGTCTTGGAGCTAAATAACAGCAATATTCAACATGGTAAAATACATCAGAATTTTATAATTACTTAAAATTTAATTAATCATTCCTCTATTAATGTACTAATAATGAGGATGTTAAATAAATATTAAATGTACAATTAATTGCATAATCGTTAAATAAAAATATTAATAAATAATAAATAATTAACCAATTACTCGAAAGTTAATAGCTTTAATATAATTGATGATTGATTATAGGAAAAAAGATATATTCAAAATGATAATAACATTAGGGAATATTTACAAAAAACTGATGTATGTATTCAGAATGTTCACTAACTGTTGTAAATATTTCCTATAACTATTGTAAGTTGGAATAATTGAGTTAGATAAATAAATTACTTATCACGAAACCTCGGAACCAAACAAATGTTATTATTAACTATGAAAGAGTTCTAAGAATTCCAATAACATACCAAACAGATGCTTTCATTAACAGCAAAAAATCACATCAACTTTGAAAGATTTCTAAGAATTCGCGTAAGATACCAGACAGAGGCTTTCATTTACAACAAAATCACATCAACTATTTGGAATATAATGCTTTTCTCTGAAAGTCTGCTACTGCGATATTAATAATCTTCATATAATCACAAAAAAATTTCATAATCAGCATATCCAATTCAAAATATACCAGCACATACAATTCCATATGTTCTGTATGTAATAAATTGTATTATTATTAAAATGGAAAAAGAATAAAGTCCTCCTAAATGCATACGACCATTTATATATGATTTATTACATGTAAATATTTTCATATAAAACCCATACCATAAAATCAAATCAAAAATGATGGGAAATGATATTATTTGATAAAGAGATCTAGCTATAGAGTAATAAGCCAACTGAATCTACTCTAATATTATTACTCTATACTAGCTAGTTCTTATAATATTTCTTTATATCTGTGCATTTTATTTAATAAACTAAGTACTGATACAAAATTGCAATATACAGACTTTTATTTTTAAACATCTATAGTTAAACTCCTCTAATGCTAAATATCATCACATTCAAATTACTTTTGAAATCATATTTTTTAATCAATATCGAGGAATAACTTGATTAGAAATATTTTTTTAATATCTATAACCACCATAAAATATCTAAATAATTCTTCATTTAAACGTAGAAAATTTGATATAGGATATTTTCCGACAGAATTTAATTTCAGAATTTCTTAGGGTTGTTCGTTTTGTTAGTTGTCGCTTGATTTTTTTTATATTTCATTTAAAAATAAGGGCCAAACTATTCTTCAAAAATTAGACTAAGAGTAAACAAACTTTTAAGAAATGTGTAATCATAAATTCAATAAAATAATAGATATAAATTCGAAATTAAAATTTAAAAATTTGTAACGTATATGTGGCAATAGCTACTTCAACGCATCAGCAGCGCCCTTTATAAATACAGAAAAATACTTCAGTAATGGCTAAGAACCTTTCTGGCGTGGTTGAATGTAGAAAAGCACCTTTCATTATCTTTTTTTAATTAACTTTAATAAGGACCATCAAAGTTAATTAAATTTTAATAATTGATTGTTACATAACTTGGGCCCAACACAATTAACACTAATTTTCATTTTTTAACCCTGTGGAAGGAAAAAAAAAAAATGTATGGTCAATCATTTGCTTTTATAATTATTATTGGGGTTTTAATTGCTTTGCCAAATGATTACTTCACTGTTTCGTTTCATATATATATAAGAAATAAATTTCAGATAGGAAAAACAAAACGCTATAACTAGTTTCATCATTTAACTAATGTGATTTCGAGATTAACTAATTTTTTTCTCCAATTTCTCTCCCTCTCTGCACACACACGAACGAAATGAAAATAGTATTTCCTGTACATACATTTTTTTTCATGCTCTTTCTAGTCAGCACTATTAAAAAGTTATCAAAGATAGAAAAGTATAGATTATATATCAAATGTTTTTAGCTAATGAAACGTTTTTATTGTAAAAGACACTATAAACTGCAGTACCAAGAAAGAGTTTCCTTAGCTTTGCATTTATATATTAGCAAGTAAACTCTTAATTTATTATGATTGAGATTTTTTGACTATTGTATGATATCATATAGATATACTAGTATTATGCGAATGTAGGCATCACAGACTAAACTACGTTGAAGTCAACAATGCATACACATCCGAAGTCAAGCTCATCAACACAAAAATACAATACAACAAAAACTGAACAAAAAATACAAAAAAAAAAAAAACTCAACTGGCACCACCTTAAAAGCCCAGTTTAAGCTTCGACATCTCTCAATAGAATCGCATAATTAATAATGATTAATTTTTAAATAATTAATTTTTTCGAAATTAACTCAAATCAATTTTTCAGTAATGACAATAAAAGTTAGCTGGCATACTCTTAATTTATTATGACTGATATTTTCAACTGTTGCACGAAATCAGATCGATTAATTATACGAGTATAGACATAACAGACTAAACTATTTTGAAGTCAACGATGCAAAATCTAGAAGACCAATGTTGATCAACACAAAAATACTGCCAAAGGGCAACTGGTACCACCTTAAAATCCCAGTTTAAGTTTTGACATCTTTCAATAGAATTACATAATTAATAATAATTAATAAATTATTATTAAATAATAAATTTTTTTCGAAATTAACTCAAAATTAATTTTTTTAAATATTTTTTTCAGTAAAGACAATAAAAGTTAGCAAGTATACTCTTAATTTATTATGGCTGATATTTTCGGCTATTGTACGAAATCGAATCGATATATATTATGGCAATGTAGACATCACAGACTAAACTAAGCTGAAGTCAACGATGCATACTTATCCGGAAGTCAATGTTCATGAACATAAATATATAATTAAAAAAAGCAACAGGTACCACCTTAAAAGCCCAGTTTAAGCTTTGACATCACTCAATAGAATTATATAATTAATAATAATTAATTTTTTCGAAATTAACTCAAAACTAATTTTAAGAAATCCTTTTTCAATAAAGACAATAAAAGTTAGTTGGTAAACTCTTAATTTACTATTACTGAGGTTTTCGACTATTGTATACTAATACTAATACTAACGATATACTAGTATATTATGCCAATGTAAACGTCATAGACTATATTAAGTTGAAGTCAACGATGCATAACCCGGAAGTCAATGTTCATTAACACAAAAATATAGCTAAAAGGGCAACTGGCACCACTTTAAAATCAAGCTTAAGTTTTGACATGTCTCAATAGAATCACAAAAAGCATGGGAAACAGGATAAGAACCTGATTCCTCATCCGCCGTTTGCGGCAGAAGAGAGTTATATCTCATTACCTGCTAAAAGTTTATTAGCCCAGGTAGAACAAACAGATCAGTGTGTTCTAACGACCGCCCTCCCAGGGTCCTAATAGCCTCAGACAGGTACGAGGTTTCTTCGCCAACTTTTCCCACAGTTCATATCTGTAGAAATTTACATGCAAGGAAGCCACGTCTGCAAGCTGTCGACAAACCTGCAGACTGTGCAATCTGCAAATGGTACTACTTCATTGATAATTAGAGCTCCGACTGCGACGGAATTTTTGTGAATGAACTGTTTTGTAGTGGGTTTTTAGCTCCTTATTAGGTTAGCTGCCGTGCTGCCAGCTGTCACGTGGGATGGTTATGACCAGGTCATAGGATTATTTAGCGGAAGTTGAATGCTGTGATTTGAGATTGGAAATGTCTTTTTTTTACGTGTTGTGGTTAATTGAAACTTAATTATATTTTTCTGTTAATAAAGATTGATAAATGTATTTTTCAAGTATACATTTTCCACAAAAGAAGAGAAAACATATTGTAGATATTAGTTTGACTGTTTTTCAATCTTTTTTACGTTCAGTTTACCTTTAATGAAATTGAATGAATAAACAAAATGAAATTTATGAATATTTGATAGCATATTTTTAAATAATTCATTGCTGAGTGGAATTTCATAAAAAATTACCCAGCTAAGAATAAAAGACTCATTTTTCTTTAAAGTATAGAAAAATGATAAAGATGTTGATTTTATTTTTATTCCATTGTTTAACTCAAGCAAGCATGAAATTCAAAGTTCACAATATTTAAATGATGAAATTTAAATTAGTTTCCTTTCAGATTAAAACTTTTGGAATTCTGAAATTATAAAAATAATGGGTTACATTTTGAATTGAATATATATATATATTATTATTTGAATATATATATAAATTTTTCTTCGGAGTTTTGAAAAAGGTTATTTTTTTTTTTTTTTAATTTTCCTACAAAATAATTACAAAGCTAAAAACATATATTTAAAGAAAAGTATGTATTTTAATTAATTAGATCATATTTATTTATTAATAATTTATAATTTAACGATTTAAAATATTCTGATTTTTAATTAACCATTTAAATTTTAAAAAAAAAAAATTGAAACTTTAAAAAAATTTCATTTTAATTTATTTAAAAATTTAATTGTTTAATTTATCTATTTTTATTTTTTAATTTAAAAATTTTAATTAAATTTTTTAATTTAAAAAAATGGAATTTTTTAGGAAATTTAAAATTTGAATTGTTTAAAGTTACATATTTAAATTAAAAAAAAAAAAATTAAATATGAAACTTTCTCCGGAATTCTAGATTAATGTGGTGTCGTATGTAAAACTTTAAATCATTATTAATAAAATTTTTGATGATAATTACACTTTTACTATACGAAAAATTAAATTTAGCAATCAATTTAATTTTAGTAATTTTATTCTGCCCCATATATTTAAAAATAAATAACAAAATTTGTAGTCTACAAAATTTGCACGCAAAACTGGTTTGCGCTATAATTTAAAATGCAAATTTGCTTCTTATATAATCTTCTTTCTCAGTTTTAAAATAAATTTACAACCAAGAATTATATTTCCCAAATAACACAACATATAAACGATGTAATTAGGGCAATGATATACAGATCGGCTTAAAATCTGATCCAATTCTTTTAAATTTATTTGAAATTTCTTAAATCTTAGGGGAATTTACGCAATTGGTTTCATTATTTTCTTTGATAATATATAAAAACTATGATATAAGAAAATTTAATAAAAAATTGCAAGTATATGTTTACAAAACGAAAAAAAATTGGCCTTTAATACATTTTATGTTATTTTTAAAGAAGATTTTTTTTACTGAAAACGTTTACTGTGCAACATAACATTAACTATAAAAATGTATTAATGTAAACATAAATAAATAAATATTTTTTATTAACCCTATAAAAAAAGGTATTTAAACAAATGCATAGAAAATAAATTTTGTGATAGTTTTCTATAATGCGTACGCACATGATGATGGCAAATATTAAGTGTTTTTTTTAACTAATTATAAGGATATATTAACGTAAAACATATAACATATTCTACGTTAGGAAATAAAAATATACCGCTTATAATGTCGGATAAAAAAATAATGAATTTAAAAAAATCATCAGAAAAATCATCTGTTCTGATAATTCATCATCAGAACTTAAGTGCATAACTTTAAATGTTGGTTAATTTAATTTTAACAAATATATCTGATCTTCAGACAACATTTTGAGAAAATTGGAAAAATATATTTTGAGAGGCAGACATTTCAAAATGAAATAAAAAAAAAGCACGTGATTTGATATTGACCTGTATTAGTAATGCATATTTCATGTAAGTTTTAAAACATACATTAAAATTACATGGCCAATTAGTGTTTTTTTTTAAATAATAATGCACAGAACAACATGTTCATACGCATTAAAAAATTAAATATCTCATATCTTATCTTATATGTTATAACTTTTAAACTATGTCTAAATAAAATCTCATTTATTTGATACAAGATGCGCTATTTTTATATATTGGAAGGAAGAGGTGACTTTAATCTTACAAAAGTTAGTGACAGCAGATGATTTTGTTAAAAATAAGCAGATGATTTTGTTAAAAATGTTCATAAAAATGTTAGTGATTGGTTTGTCGCTATACAGTCATTTTGTGCACACTTTAGGCTCATTAAACCAGGACCTACAGTTTCACATGGAGTCCAAACCACTAACAGACATTTATGCCATTGTCAGGATTTGAACCAGAAACCTGAGGTACCAAAGGCCAGAGCGCTACCCAATTGGCCACCAAGCCCGCTCAAATATTAGTGAAAGTAGATGTTTTTTCAACCAACTGTTGAATACATAAAAAAAAAAATATGTTTTCATTCAATTTCAAAAATTTAGTGATAACAAAACATAAATTTTAAAATGTTTAAACAAATATATATTATGAAAATAAAATTACATATTTCCAAAAATATATTATTTTATGTCTAAAAAAACTTTTTATCATTTAACATTTTCTATGAGATATTCTTTATGTTGAGCGCATTTTCAATATGGAATAACCTTTCTTTCCAGAATTCCTGTTATTGAGAGGCGACTTTTGTGAACCGAAGAGACGGCTGCATTTGCAAGTTATTCACCTTTTTATGTATGAATCGACATCACCTGTCGTGGCCAAACAGATGTGCCCCCACCCGTAGGTGACGATTCTCCATCCTGATATCGAACAGCAGCTCCACCCTGTCGTCTGCTGTTCCACAAAGGACAGATGACAGATTTTTCGAGCACACATTTGTGCTGCATTGTCTTCCAGTTGGAACGATACATGCGATTTTTATGCAGTAACGATTTAAAATATCGTTGCATACATTGAAGTCACTTAACTGCATTGGTTTGTAAAAAAAATTTGGTATAGCATTTATTTATTATGCCGTTTGTATTTATATTTAGAATGCCCGATAGGTTTATTTATATTTGCAAATAAAATAATTTGTTATAACATTCATTTAATATGCCGTTTGTTGTAATATTTACAATGTGCAACACAATATTTGTAAATAAAATAATTTGGTATAACATTAATTTAATATGCCGTTTGTGGTAATTATATTTACAGTGTACAATACTTTTATTTATATTTACAAATAAAATAATTTGATATAGCAGTAATTTAATATGCCGTTTGTTGTTATTATATTTACAATATCCAATGCTTTTATTTGTATTTGCATTTTACTAAAGTAAAGAATATTTCAACAAAAGGTTTCATTTTAAATTGCGCGTCCTTTTTGTATCAGTTGACAGTTGTCATTTGAGTAGTAAAACTATACGATTAAATTTAAATGGAAAGACACATACAAGCGTAACGCATTGAAATAGTGAAAATTCACTACAAAAATGAGGAAAATTTCGCGGAAGGCGAAATTCGTATGTTAAATGGGCAAACGAGAATCTTCTGTAATTCGTACTGTTACAGAAGATTCTCGTTTTGCACATTTGCATTTTGCACAGAGATCATTGATTAAAGGTTTACAAAATCCAACAGACATGAGAATTGAAGCCAGAAGACTATGGAAAACACCCCACGTTTGTTGATTTGTCATGTGATTTATCACGCTTAGATTGTCACCTTTGGGACTATTTTAGAGAAAAAGTTTATTCCAATGCTCCAGCAACGACTGAAACGCTCGAAGGCAATATCAGAGCAGAAATTCTCTAAATAGAGCCACAATTGTTCAAAAATGCGATGGAAAATTTCCCAAAAATACTATGTGTAAAAAAAAAACCAAGGCAATATTGTACTCCATTATTAATGTCATAGCTGCAAAATCGCATTGAAATAAAAAATATCACAGCATTTTCCAGAAAATTGATTTTTTTTTTAATAAATTTAAATTAAACCTCTTGTTGGAACATTTACAAGCCATTGAAATTGATATTATTTGTATTTGCATATGAATGAATGGCAACAAAACATATTGATATCATTGCATTTAATTTTTTTTTTTGTCTTCATACTTACAAAGTTGATCTATATAATAACCAATACATATATTGTTCGTTGTAATTACATTTAAAATGTGAGATAAGTGAAATATATATATATACAAATAAACTTAAGTACATGCCAGAGAAAAACGCTGTTATTTGCATATGAAAGAATAGCAACACAGCATGCTAACAAAGGAAAATTGAGCAAGTTAATTTTTGCCGTGAAAGCAAATTGCGGAACATAAAAAAAAATAAATAAATAAAAATAAAAATTAAATTTAAAAAATTAAGTTCGGATGAATAGAACTAAGAATAATAAATTTATTTTTTTAATTTTCTTTGTTAAATATTTATTATCTAGAATTTTAAGAATTGAGAAAATTTTAATCTGGATTTTTAAAAATATTTTTTTGACCCAAGAATGCTTGAGGCATTAATTAAATCACAGTTTTTAATTAGATAAGATCTCATCTCAGCACTCATTCGATGTTCTAATTTATTAATCTTCCAATTCAGGTTAATCTGCAAATCGTATTTTCTTTTCCTGCGTTTTCGACGACGTCTTTTACACAAATTCCACCAATTTTTCAATTTATATATAACAATTGAAAATATTCATGCAATTTTTCCATCATTTCAAGTGTTTTTAAGTTGTGAAATACTGCTCCTTGTTCATATGCTGCAAATCTCAATTTATTTTTGGTTCACAATTTTAATGGTGTTACGCACATCGTTCTGAAACTTCATGTTTGCGTATTATAATACTTAGTGACTTAGAAATGAATGAATTGCGCAGCCAAATCAACAGAAGGGCTAAGGTTAGATTTCGCTAATGACGTCCATTCAATCATTGCTTTAAGGAATGAGTAGATTCGTTAAAGATTGAGACAACGTGTGAAAAACGTCAAGAATTGATAGTCGAGCTCCCTGCTAATTTATCGGGTTTTTGCCCAAATTCGTGGCAGATACTAGAAACGCCCCTTAAACAACGTCCCTTCCACAAATTTTTAAATTACATATAACAATTGAAAATATTTATGCTGTTTTTTTTTTTTTTAGGTTGTGAAATACAGCTACTTGTTCATGTTTCGCTAATCTCAGTTTTATTTGCTGGATTCACATTTTTAATGGCGTCAAGCACCTCGTTCTCAGACATCATGTTATGATAATATTTAATACAGAAATTGTTGTGCAAAAATATGCAAATTAAGATATACAAATTTGCATAAAGGATTTCTCTCGTGGTTTAGAGATGAATAACATTAGTAAGCAGAAGGACTAAGGTTAGAATCCACTATTGGCATCCATTTAGTCATGCCTTTAAAAGTAGACTCGTTAAATATTGTGACAACGTGTGTAAAATGTTATGAATTGATAACCGAGCTTCCTGACAGTTTATCGGGTTTTTTTCCCAAATGCGTGGCAGATACTAGAAAGTCCCTTACACAAATTTCAATAAATTTTCAATTTTCATATAACAATATTAAATATTCTTGCGGTTTTCATCACTGCAAGTGTTTTTAAGCACTGAAATAGAGCTCATATTTTGCAAATCTCAGTTTTATTTGCTGGATTCGCATTTTTATTGGCTTTTTTATTAGATAAGATCTCATCTCAGCACTAATTCGATATTCTAATTTATCAAACTACTAATTCGGGTTAATCTGCAAATAATTCAGCTACAAATTCCAACTGCAAATAACTCCAAACAACTCGTTCTGAGACGTCATGTTTGCTTATGATAATACTTGATACAGTAATTGCTGTGCAAAAATTTGCAAATTAAGGTATCCAAATATGCATAAAGGATTTATCTCGTGGCATAGTGAGCAGCCAAGTGAAACAGAATGATTAAAGTTATATTCCACTAGTGACGTCCCTTCACTTCTGGCTTTAAGAAGTGAGCAGACTCGTTAAAGTTTGTGACAGCGTGTGTAAAACGTCAAAAATTGATGCACACTGATTATTTACTGGGTACTCCATACGACACACAAATGCGTGGCATATACTACTGTGTCCAAAAGTAAGACCCATTTTCAATTTAAATTTCCCGCGGCTTATGGAATTTCAATTTTTTTTCTTATTTAGGTTGCGGCGCTGTCTTTGACATCTGTGTGAAATTTCACATCAAAATATTCATTAGTGCTTGAGTTAAGCTTGGCTTCGTGACACGCTAAAAAAGTGCTACCGGCGATTTTTGAAATATCTGAATTAATTGAACAAAGAACTGCCATTAAATTTTGTTTGCGGAAATGTATAGAATGTTGCAGAAGGCATTCGGTGAACATTCCTATATCGGAAAGAAATATTTAGAAGTGGTATAAACGGTTCAAAGAAGGCAAAGCCCACGTTGAAGATGAAGAGAGCTCTAGTCGATCATCACCTTCAACCGACGAAGCTCACGTCCAAAAAAATGAAAGATTTGGTGCCTGCAAACCATCGATTTACAATTAGAGACCTAATTGAGGATGATGGAATTTCGAAAGGATCGGTCAATTAAATTTTGGGCCTCAAATCTCGATGGGTACCGAAAGCACTAAATGCGCCAGCTCACGCTGCATTGATTCTTCGTGACTTTTTCTCCAAAAAATGAAACCCATATCTATCCACAACCACCGTATTCACACCGTGCGATTTCTGGCTATCTCCTAAATTCAAAAGACTAATCCAGGGACACCGTTTTGAGTCGAATGAAGAGATTCAACGTGAATCGGAGTTTTGAAGACCATCCCTGCCCATGACTTTTTGGCATGCATTGAGAATTGGAAAAAATGTTGACATAAGTGCATTGTGCATAAATAAAGAGTTTTGAAAAAATAATTGGCCTTACTTTTTGGGCACAGGGGTACTTGAAGTCTTCCAGGAATGCAATGTCCTCCCCTCATCGACCATTTGTGGGCTTTTCGTGGTGCACATAAATGAAAGACGAGATCCATGATGTTCAGTAACAAAAAAAAAAAAAAAAAAAAAAAAATCTTTTAAAAGCTATTCTAAATTTTTTTGTGAAGAAAAAACTTGCCGATTTCTTATCAAGATGATAAAACTCGGTAATTATTGTTTTTTCTTTGGCTGACAAATCTTTATGACTATCTCATTTCGTCTGAATTACTTTTATAATCATTAAATGCTTATATAATCAAAGATAAAGAATTGAATTTGAACAAAGGCGTTGCAGATACTTCTTGAAAGTCTTCCATGAAAGCAATGCCATCCCCTAGTTGATCATCTGTGGGCTTTTCGTGGTGCACATAAGTGATAAACGAGGTCCACGCTATTCAACAACAAAAAAATCTTCAAGTTTTTTTTGTGAAGACAAACAAAAGGGAATAGGGAAGAAAAAAAAACTTGTCGATTACATGTCAAGATGATAAAAACTAATAATTGTTTTTGTATGATTGACAAATCTTTATGACTCAATTTCATTCCGTCTGAATCACATCTATAATCATTAAGTGCTTATAAATGTAATTCAGATGGAAAATCTTCCAAGAAGGCAATGCCACCCCCTCGTTGGTCATTTGTGGGTTTTTCGTGGTGAACATAAATGGAAAAATTAAAAATTAAATAAAAAAAAAAATTTTCGTGAAAATAAACAGAATGGAATAAAGGAAAGGGAAAAAACTGAGCAAAAACTTGTCGATTTCGTTTCAAGATGATAAAACTCGGTAATAATTGTTTTTCTATGATTGTCAAATCTTTATGGCTCAATTTCATTCCGTCTGAATTACATCTTTAATCATTAAGTGCTTATATAATCAGAGATAAGGAACTGAATTTTAAAATAATCTCCGCATAATTTGTAATAACTTTGCATATTTAGCAGACATTCATCTGTAATCAGAATAAAAGATAATTTGCATCGAAGGTTTTATTATTTCGTGTTTCCTCCATTAAATAGCTCTAAAAATCTCAGTACAAGACTTCTTTATTCTATTTCAGTTTCATCAAAGTGCAATCATATTCCAAATGCTCTATAAATGTGTTTTATTGCTTCATAAATAGACTGTTATACAAGAAGATCAAAGATTGGAAGTTACTTTCTAAAGGCACGCAATTCAATAAAAATATGCAAACAAATTTTCAATGCCGATTTTATTTCATGTATACTTCATGACAAAGAAAATGCCAATAAATATGCACTTGTTGAACACAAAGATAAACATTGTTTATGAAAAAGCAAATGTTGAAGAAAAGTTGTAAAATGGAAATAAATATTAATAAATATTAATTGAAAAATTCAACGGTTTTTCTTTAGTCAGAGATACAAAATTATTTTATTTTGATGTCTTATTTTAGTGATTTGCATATTACCTTTGCTAAGTAGTTTTTAATGATACTCCATCGCAGAGCTTTTTAATTAGCAGTCCAGAACTATTGTGAATGCAGTCCAATATGAATATTTAAAATACTGAGATTTTTATGTGATTTATTTAGTTAAAATTCTTATTACATAAAAAATTTGAAAGTTAATTTTATTTAAATATAAATTATAATTTTTCCTAAGATATTTTTATTACATTTGTTATGACATTTTTATTTGCTGTGGTAGACTTCTTAGGTGGTAAGTATACAAAGAAATTTGCTTAACAGTTGTTACAAATTATTATATTTTAAGTGCAGCCCAAGGTAGTAATTTTTCTTTAAACGTGACGGGAAATTTTTTGTTTTTTGTTTTTTGTTTTCAAATGTGGTCCGAAATAATTTTCATTCTTCAAATGTGGTCCGAAATAGTTTTCATTCTTCAAATGTGGGCCAAAATAGTTTTTCTACTTCAGACGGGGCCTGCCTGAAACAATTTTCGGTCTTCAAATGTGGCCCGAAACAATTTTTATCCTTCAAATGTAGTCTGAAATAGTTATCTTCCTTCAAATAGGGTTTGAAACAATTTTCTTTTTTCAGAAGCGATCAAAGGAAGTTAAATTGTTGGACACCCGTGCTTTAATACAAGATCTTACGTTATTACTAAAGGGAAAAGTAGAGTAACACTTTCCGTTACTTTCTGCTCTAATAGCCCTATGTTTACGTGTCTTATTTAAAAATTTGTTATAAAAATTGTTTTTTATTTGTGAGAAAAAAACTGTTACATTTTATGCCTTATGGCATTTTTATATTATCCTGCAGAAATAATTAATAATATAATAATATTCTGCTTATTACATAAGCAGAATATCAAGCATCATAATTTCTGTTATTGGAAAATTAATGTTGTAGATTTAAAAATCAAAAAATTCGTTCCTCTTAATAGGATAAAACAGATTGTATAAGGTATTTACAATCAAATACTAACAAGTAATGATATAAACCTAATTGACAACAATAAAGGCTTTTTAATTTTTAATTGCACTTTGCTTTCACCAATTTTAGTTGTAATTTTACATTAATTACAATAATAATTATAAATAAGGTCGGAAAAAATAAAATATGCAAGACAAACCTCAATTTTTATCTCTTATTGGATCAACTCACTTTTTCCTTTTTGTTTTCCAAATAAATCTTCAATTGTTTTTTATCAATTTTTTGCTAAAATCGAAAATACAATTGTTAAAATTATGACCAATAAATTTTTATTTATTTTTTGTTAACTAAAACTTATATAAATTTAACAACTGGCTTGAAATAGAATTAGAATTACAACTCTTATTTATCACCAGAGCTTTGAGATTCCCTGTACATATCTCCTGTATATATCGTAATTACTATCACTAAAAATGTCTTCACTTTTACTCAATTTGGAAAAAAAAGCAAAGAAAATAAAAATTAATATAAAGGCACTGAACGACATAGAGTCCAATGTTTTTAAAAAACGCCATGAAATTGTGCTAGAATAACCATTGCCAGATATACATTACTACGAGTGAACTCCGTTTGTTTTACAATAAAATATTCAACTTTTAATCTATAATTGAAAATTAATTTTTCCGCTAGTTAACTCGTGTTCTTACAAAAGATGCATATGTGAGATACGAGTATGCTTAATAATCCGTTAAAGATTAATATATTCATGTTTTGATAACTCCATTTGATTTTTTTTTTACTGTCATTAAAATTGCCTTTTACTTATTTTGGAAAAAAAAAAAAAATGAAAAATTTTGCTTTAGAATAAAATATTCACTTAGCCAATAATTGAAAATTAATTTTCTCGCAAGTTAACTCGTGGTGTTTAGAAAAGATACGCATGTGAGATACGAGAATGCTTGAATAATCCATTACATGTTTAATACATTCATATTTGGATAATCACATTAAAAGCGCTCACTTGACTTAATCACTTTCGTTTTGTTAGTTTAACCATTTGATCCCTTTATAAAATATTTTAAATCAAAAATCTTTTATTATATTTTAAGCAAAATGTAGGATGAAGTTTTAAAATAACTTTTAGGAATTTTATGCATTTGTTTTTAGTTCCAAGTTTAAAATAAAATAATTAACAGTATATTCTAAATCGCCTTCTTTAAAAATGTTTCAAAGAAAACATTTATAAGGATTTTTTATAGTCTCCCTTGTTTGACATTCTTTAATTAATTATCTAGAAATGACACGTTAATTTCTCTACATGAATTTCTATTTGATTTTATCACCCAAACTGGTTTTCTTACAAGCAGAGAATCGCGTAAAAGCAACTGCTTGCATATATTAAGATAAGCTTTAATAAATGGTGCACACACAACACCGCATATCTGATCGTTAAATATTTAAAAAAAATAAAAGGCAAACTGATACGAGTGCGAAACTGCTTGCTCAAACACTCAATTGGAAGACTAAACTTTTGCTATCGCAAAAAATGGAACCTAAATCATTAAATGTGTACTTTGTTGTTATGTGTATTCAATTGAAAGATTAAAATTTTTGCTATCACAAAAAATTGAATCTAAATCATTAAATGTGATTTGTTTCAATAAAATAATTTGATGATTTTATTCTTAGATTATATACACTAATGTCAAAAATAATTTTTGTAGCAATTTTTAATTTAAAAAATAATTAATCAAATCTTTTTTAATCTAATGAAATAAAAATTACTTCATACGAATTAAACGTCAGCGTGATTTCTATTCCATTTATCCACAGATCCTTATATGGTAATTTTCTTCTCACAAAAATAAGTGTTTGTATAATCCAAAGCAGCTAATAATCCACCTCACAATTAGAGATAACACTTTGGCAACTAAAGTATTTTTTGACTAAAATCCCTAGTACTGTATAACCCGGTGGCATCATTTACGACTCGAATTTGTGTGATCCACAGCAGAAATAATCCACTCAAAAGTTTCAGGGGACATTGTGGTAGCTACATTAATTTCTTGCCTATATTCCACAGTATTGTATAACCTGCAATTTCTATTCCATTTATCCAAAAGAGCCTTATATGGTAATTTTTGCAAAAATAAGTTCTTGTATAATCTAACAGCAAATAATCCACCCACAATTAGAGATAACACTTTAACTAAAGTATTTTTTTGACTAAAATCCCTAGTACTGTATAACCCGGTGGCATCATTTACGACTCGAATTTGTGTGATCCGTAGCAGAAATAATCCACTCAAAAGTTTCAGGGACATTGTGGTAGCTACATTAATTTCTTGCCTATATTCCACAGCATTGTATAACCTGCAATTTCTATTCCATTTATCCACAGAGCCTTATATGTTAATTTTCTGCTGAGAAAAATAAGTTCTCATATAATCCGCAGCAGCTAATAATCCACCCCACAATTAGAGATAACACTTTGGCAACTAAAGTATTTTTTGACTAAAATCCCCACCTTTATATAACCCTGCAGCATCATTTACGGCACGAATTTGTGTAATCCGCAGCATCATATAATTCCCTCATCAGGTGGCATTGTTGCAAATAATCCAGTCAACAGTTTCAGGTGGCATTGCAAATAATCCACTCAACAGTTTCAAAGTAACATTGTTGCAAATAATCCACTCAACAGTTTCAAGTAACATTGTTGCAAATAATCCACTCAACAGTTTCAAGTAACATTGTTGCAAATAATCCACTCAATTGTCTCAAGTAGCACCAACAGCAATTTCTTGCCTATATTCCGCAGCATTGCATAACCAGCATTGTTCAACTATTTCATCAATTTGTGCATTGCTATCATGCTTTTTCTAAAAATTGATCTATGAAAATATTGTAAAATTCAGTTACCATTATGCAATATTTAGCACATCTTTCAACTAAATAATTTTCTATCGCCTTATAGCACTTTTGGTTGAAAAGGTAACATTAAAAAAATTAAATGTTTGAAACATCATTCGTTATAAAATAAAAATATACTACCAACAAAGCATGCTTTTGGTAGTATATTTTTACATACTATCACAATTTTTATTTTGCATTTGCTTTATAATTTTTTTACGAAAGACTTACGTGATTCAAATATTGAATCCAATTCTACTTGTGTTATTATTAAAATAAACTCATATCATTATGTGCTTTTTTAACAATTAAATAGAGAAAATAACTTAATATTTAAGTTATTCTTATTCAATATTTGACATAACAATCAGCTTGATATTTTTAATTCATGTCGATGCAGAATTTTTGGTTAAAAATTCGTCATTAAAAAATATTCTATGCTTGACATTTTATTCATCATAAGATGAAAGCACACTATTTGAGGGATTTTTTTTTATTTCAGTTTAGATTAAGAACTGGACACAACTGACTTGTCGAAAATCTGGCCAAAATAAGGATTGTGAACTCTGATATACGAGTTTTATGTAAGACAAAGAAAATGAGTAATGCCCATCTATGAGTTTGTTTGGTGCTGGATTCTAACTTACAACAAAATGGTGATTTGTGTACTCTTTACAGGAGAGCCAGAGAAAATATGTCCTGATCACGCAGGCTTTTATTAGGTACTTCTAGCTTTTTAAATTTTCATCCTTAGAACATTTAACTTGGTTTTAACTGTTTTTAAGGCATTTTAGTCATTTTTGATAAAAATGTCTGGTCTTTTCCCATTGTAATTTTGATTTGTTTATATGCTTTTTTTGTTTTTAAGGTAAATGACCAAATTTGTATGGATTGAATTCCAATAAAGCCATAGGTAACAACAACATATTTTTACAAACATATCACTATTGTTCTGTCAATTTGTTATATAATCTATGGAAGACCCCTTTCATGCAGATGTTGAATCCGATTCTACTCGAAACTATTAATAAATTAAATTTTACTCTTTCAGCTGGCTCTGTAACTATCAAAATAATCCATTATTTACTAGATTACTTTGACGGTAACTTATCCATTATTATTATTATCTCAATCCAACGTCGAATATAACTTCAATTAAATATTATGCCATTGTCTTTATAAAAGGTACCATTATAAAAAACGAATTTAAAACTTCATACTTTATCCGTTATGCACGCTAATTAAAGAAATATTTTTTAACAAATCTATCAGTAGTGTACTGCGAATTTGTTACATAATTTACGGAAGACCCCTTTCATTAAGATGTTGAATCCGATTCAACCCAAACTATTAATAAATTAAATTTTACTCTTTCAGCTCTGCAGCTGTCAAAGTAATCCATCTCTTAGCTACCCCCAGCCAATATCGATTATAATATTAATATTGTGCCACTGTCTAAATATTGTGCCACTGTCTTTATAAAAAGCCACCTTTATAAAAACAAATTTTAAGCTTTATCCATTATAAGATGGATGAAAGCCCACTAATTAAGGAAATATTTTAACAAACCTATCTGTAGTATACTGTAAATGTGTTACATAATTTATGGAAGACCCCTTTCATTCAGATGTTGAATTCGATTCTACTCGAACTATTAACAAATTAAATTTTACTCTTCCAACTTTGTAACTGTCAAAGTAATCTATCCAATTAGTTACCCTCATCCAATATCGATTATAACTTCTAACTAATATTGTGCCACTGTCTTTTTATAGAAAGCCACCATCATAAAAAAATATTATAAGAAAAGCCACCAATATAGAAAAAAAAAATTTCAAGCTTTATACTTTATTCGTTATACGATGGATGAAAGCCCGCTAATTGGAGGAATATTTTAACATTTTTATAATTATTTTATTGTGAGTTTTTTTATAGAATTTATGAAAGTTCCATTTGATTCAGATGTTTAATCAGATTCAACTAGAACTATTAATAAATTAAAATTTATTTTTCAGCTCTGTAACTGTCAAAGTAATTCATCACTTAGTTACCCCCTTCCAATATCGATTACGATTTTTAACTAAATATTGTGCCACTGTCTACAAAAAACCCCACCATTATAAAAAAGCCATCATTATAAAAAAAACCATTACAAAAACGAATTTTAAGCTTTACACTTTATCCGTTATAAGATGGATGAAAGCCCACTAATTAAAGGAATATTTTTGCATATTTATAATTATTTTACTGTGGATTTTTGCAGAATTTACGAACGACCCATTTGATTCAGATGATGAATCGGTTTCAATTTTGATATTCTACTTATTCAATTATGCAACTAAAAAAAATGTAACATTTAGTACAACCATACATTGTAAAATATAGGTTCCAGTTAAATATTTTGTTAACGTCGTTATTGGCGCCCTGATTGCCAATTGAGTGGATCTCTGGCCTTTGGTACCAAAGGCTTTCAGGTTCGAATTCTGGCTGTAGCATGAATGTGTGTTAGTGGTTCAGAATCCACATTAAACAGTAGGTCCCGGTCTGATTAGCCCAAAGTATGCACCAAATAACAGTAGAGCGACAAACGAAACTAAACTAAATGTCGTTATTGATCTTTCGGTTAAAACCATTAGAAATAATTTTGCTAACGATTAGGTAAATAATTTTTGCTAACACTTTGTACATGAATTATACGCTTTTGATTACAAAATTTTATTTCGAATTATATAATTACAATTTTATTTTTTTTTTTTAACACGCATTAAATTTCAGCATGCCAACTTAACCGCACAGCCATCCATCTAAGCAAAACTTTATCAGTGACAAACACCAAAAATAAATCATACTTCTTCAAAAAAAAAAGACAACTTATAACACGTTTTTATCATTTGGCAATTTGGCGTTAAAAACAGTACTTGTATCTTCCCGAAAAACATTTCTTCCCCCGCTCATCATCAAGAGTCCTTCAACACACCAAAAATTGATCTGTCTGTCAAGGGCGACGTATCTATCATAGTGAGAGCAGTCATTTGCAGCCGTCGAGCAAAATACTACTGTGTACAAAAAGTAATACCAATTTTCAATTTAAAATTCCCGGGGCTAACGAAATTTCCTTTTTTGTTCTTTTTTAGGTTGCTGGCACTGCCCTTGATATCTGTGTGAAATTGGATGTCAAAACATTCATTAGTGTCTGAGTTACGCTTGGCTTCGTGAGACGCTAAAAGTGATTTCGGCGATTTTGGAAATGTCTGAATTCCTTGAGCAAAGAACTTGGAATAAATTTTATTTGCGGAAACGTACAGTATGTTGCAAAAGGCATTCGGTGAGCATTCCTATGTTTACAAAGAAATGTTTACAACTGGTATAAACAGTTTAAAGAAGGCAGAGAACGCGTTGAAGACGAAGAGCCCTCTGGTCGACCCTCAACCTCAACCTACGAAGCTCACGTCCAAAAAATTAAACATCTGGTGCTTGCAAACCGTCGATTCGCAAAAAGATGCCACATTTATGAAAAGACAACTCTTGGTTTTTTTGCATCACGAAATGCGCCAGCTCACACTTCAGTGATTCTTCGTGACTTTTTCAGCAAAAATAAAACCCATATCGTTTCAAAAGCACCGTATTCCCACCGTGTGAGATCTGGCTATTCCCTAAACTCAAAAGACCACGGTGACAGCTTTGAATCGATTATCAGATTCAACGTGAATTGGCGCGCGCTTTGAAGGCCGTCGCGGCCAATGACTTTTTAGCATGCATTGAGGATTGGAAAAAAGTTGGCATAAGTGCATTGTGTCCGGAGGAGATTACTTTGAAGGCGATGAATAAATTCGGAAGAATAAATAAAGAGTTTTTGAATAAAATTAAAATTGGTCTTATTTTTGGTCACAGTAGTACGAATTATATAACTGCAATTTTTTTTAACACGCATTAAAATTCAGCATGCCACTTTACCCACACCGTCATCCATCTAAGCAAAATTTTATCAGGGACAAACACCAGAAAATAAATCATACTTCTTCTTCAAAAAATAATAAAAGTAAAACCTATAACACGTTTTTATCATTTGGCAATTTGGCGTTAAAAACTGTACTAGTATCTTCCCAAAAAAAAAACACTTCTTCCCCGCTCATCATCAAGAGTCCTTCAACACACCAAAAATTAATCTGTCTGTCAAGTGCGACGTATCTATCACAGTGAGAGAACAGTCATTTGCAGCCGTCGAGCAAAATATGTCCCATTCTGCAGATGCCATTTTCATCATTCCTCTGTGAAGAAAATGGAAGTGTCACCCAGCTAAACTTCAACAACCTCATTTCACAAACCGCTCGGGCCACTATCGCCTCCTGTATCAGCGTCAGTGGGCACCGACGACGTTGTCACTCACAGCTATGGGTGTACGTGAGTCTTTATGGTGGCCGCCTCGAAGAGGAACTGGCCTTATCTGTGGTGCTGTCGCTTCTTCCGCAGAGGTCAAGTGACGGGCGGTGGGATGAGAAACAAAAATAATGTTAAATGAGAGTAATTAAAGACGGGGCCTATCTCCTCCGGAGGAGATTAGCGAGGAGAGGAGAGAATTCGAGAAGATTGCTGATGAGATCTGTGAGTGCAGTCTGAAGAAACTGGAACATTGGGTTTAAATAGACTTTTATCCTGTGGCTACTTTTTAAAAAAATATTTAAGTAAAAATACATGGTTATGGTTAATAAAATAAATGTGTTAAATAAGAGTAACTAAAGAAAAGGGTGTCTTCTCGAAAGATATTAGAGAAGAAAATTCGAGAGGATTGCAGATGAGATCTGTAAGTGGGTTTAAAAAATTGGAACATTGAATTTAAATAGACTTTTATATTATGGCCATTATAAAAAATTAATTATTTCACAAAAAAAATATGATTAATAAAAATTTTAAATAAAATATATGCGTAAAATAAGAGTAGTTAAAAAAGGGACTACCTTTTCGAAAGAAATTAGTGAAGAGAAGAAAACTCCAGAAAATAATGATAGAGATAAAGGGTTTAAGAAAACTAGATGAGTTGGAATTAGATTGAAAGTTCAAATATTAAACACAAAAAATATAATTAATAAAATCTATAAATTTCCATTATATGAAATTAATAAAGAGTTTTTAAATATTATACTACTGAAAAACAAAAGGCGGAGAGACCTGTTGAACAACGAGTCAATTTTAAACTGTAACCGAAAATTCTTCCGTCTATTTTTGCATACTTATTCAAATACTTGTTGCGTTTATTTTAGTATGTTTATTATTTTTTAATATCGGTGTGCCTCATGTTCCACTGCCATGAATAGCTCATTAAAAAATATAATAATTGGAGGACATTACTTTCAAGGAGGACTTTTAGTGTCAATCAATTTTAATATTCACTGTCAACAAATATGTACAAATATTTTCATTCCTTCAATAAGGAATGCAATATTACCAAGTAACAGTATCTGATGAATTCATCAGAAATTAAACTTGCTTCGGCCTTAAATGACAAATTTAAATAATTCTCCTTAATTTGTTGAATAATATGTCATGTAAAGTTACAATCAACGTATAATCACCGTGAAAGACTTGGATGAACATCGAACTAATTGTTACTCGGATATCCCATAAGGCCATGATTGATACTCTAATTAATAAGTGACCAATCAACAAGCTACCGATCAACATTGCTGTAGTTTTTATACTGATGATACACACAGTTATGTCACGGAATGGTAAATTTTGTAGCGACGTCAATCTTAAAGGCGGGATGATTTTCGACAGGTGGGTCGATGTATAAATGACAAACGCCCACTAATACTTTCCCAATAGAAATTGTTACCAATAAATTAGGATGCGACAATCGCAATTGTAGCTGTAATTTAAAATATAATCAGGTAAGTTTGGTTTGTCGCTTTACGATCATCTTGTGCACGCGATAGGTAAACAGACCGGGACCACTCACAAGCATCCATTCCACCGCCAGGATTTGAACTTGAAGCCTGGTTCGAATCTTATAAGAGCAAAAAGTTAATTTAAAGCAATTTAGTTAAACTTAAAGAGAAATTTTCATTTAAAGAAAGTTAAATAAACTCTAAATTAAGACCTGATGCTATCAATACGTACAATAAGCCCTCTTATTGAATCTACTATGTGATTCATCACTCGCTCAGTGCCGCAGACTTCGAGGTCGAGTCTCAGCGGTGCCATGGACATTTGTAGTGGTTCGGAATCAATTTTAAACCGTAGATACCAGTCTAATAGGACTGTAGAGTGTTGGGCATAGGGCTTGCAACCCTAACAATAAAAGAAAACATCTGCTGTCTAGAAATCTGTCAGCAGGCAGACGGCCTTGACCCACCATGGGGATGTTGCCTAATGATGATGAGACCACCACTAATCTTACAGCCCCTACTAGTCCAACGCACCTTGCGAAAGACTTTTTGTCAAGCCATTCTTTCCTGTTAAAACTTGAACTCTTTACCCCACTTTTGTACCTTATGTCAGTATTTATTTTGGCCATCAATCAATTCATTAACTGTATTTTTAACTTGCTATTATTCAACTCTTATTATTTTATTGTGTTTTGAAATGTATATATATAATTAAGCGCTCTTTAGTATGGCAATCGATGATTCGGCACTGACTGAGCTATTCGCTTTCGAATTTTTTTCTGCGTAAATTCGGGCATTTGTTAACCTTGCCCTCTAAATAGAGACACAGCATAGTTTCACTTTTGCCCAGTATTTAATGTATTTTCATCTCAGTACAGTGCAGGAAAATTTTTCAATTTTTACTATGGGGTATAAAAAGAAACTTAGCTGTTAATGAAATATATATTAATATAGATATACGTACTTATTCGTGCCCTTCGGTTTAAAGTGGATTACAAGCCTCTACAAGCATCCATGGCCTGCCGAGACTCGAACCCGAAATCTACAGCGCCAGTCACTCGGCCGTCAGGCCCTATATATACATACTAGCAGATATAATTCACCGTTGCACAGCTTTAAGGAATAAAACTTGATGACTCATTTAGATTAACGTCTATTCAAAGCAATATCTTCGCTTTCTTCAGTTTTTGCCCTTAGTCGGCATTATAAATTTACCAACAAAAATCAGCTGAAGTTCAATGAAACGTCTTCCCCTATAAATACTATTTTCCTTTTATCTCCACCCGCCAAAAACATCTTATCTCCCGCTTGGTGACAACAAAAGTGCTTATCAGTAAAATCACAGTGAAAATTTCTTCTTATTTCTTAAAACAAAATTTTGGGTTTTTGCAATTCATCGGTTAGTATGTTTTATTTATTTTACATCGACCTGTCAGTACAACACAAACAATATTACTCGTTTGTAAAAAAAAAAAATTAAGTCAATTCCTACTTTTTTTCACTCTATTGCAGAAAGGCCTTTATAAATAATTTTCATTCACTTTTTAAGTTTATCTGGCGCCATTTATTGGTAGATAAATGCAACTTAAATCTAAAAATAAACTAAAATTAATTAGTTAAATTTAATTACTGAATTAATATTTGAAAAACTGTATTAACATCCAGTGTCCTCCACTACAAGTTAAAAAAATGTATTTGAACTTGAGTGGATGAATAGAAAGTATTTTATGAACGATTGAAAATTTGAACAAGATATATATATAGGGAGCTAATAGAAGGAATTGAAAAACAACATCGATCATGAAAAATCAGTCAACCACGAAAAATTCGACAAAAAGTCTAATTTATCCCAAATGGGATAATTTCTTAACAAATATTGATCCAATTTTGAAATATTTTTTTTTTCAGTCAATCGGGGCTTTCAATAGACGGACGCACACAAACTTTGAGAAATATATATATAAATTTCATAATAAGCTAACCTTCCTCTATATCACACAGTAAAAATTTGAAAATTTCGCAACAAAGAATTGAAAGAAAAAGTAATGTCGTGTTTTCAAAACGTCTTAAGTGGGTTACGTTTCTAAATGCATTAAGAAATGGTTGCATAATATAAGGTTACCCAGAAAAGGTTTTAGGATTTCCAATATCAATAACTACATATTTTCTAGTTTTAAAATGCTTTGTCTATATACGAAAAATGGAATATAAGATAAAAACTATATGTTTTCGTAACATTGGGTAGTGAGGTCTGCTCACAAATGGCTTCATAAATGGTATACAGTTATTACTTAGTATTTTATGCTGAATATTGTTTAGTAGTATTCATGGTGGAATTTTTTTGTACATACTTTGAGATGATTTGTTTACTTTAAATCTGAAGGATTATTAGAAAAATATACCAAAATTTTGTCATTCTTCGATCACAATAATACAATTTTCAATATCATCCAATATTAAACGCCTATCGTTGTAAACAAGCATCATAATAACACATTTCAATGAAAAAAATATAGAAAAATGTAAATTTATTTCTATGGCATACCTATGTTATTTGGTGAATAACTCCTATAATCTCCTCTAATAACTAATTTATGTCTAAGAATAAGTTTGCTGTTGATGTGGAAGAATTAATATTAAATAAATAAAGTTACTAGTAAATTATGAAATAAATAAATATTTGTAAATAAGTTTAAAAAATTAAATTTTTTTGAACTTATACAAATTTTATTACTTTCACAAGTTTTGGTAATTTTAATCAAAACAATATTTTTGAAAAGGTTCTCACGAGATTTGATTCTCATCCGATTAGTTGTACAGTACAGAAAGATATCTCATCAAATTTGTTGTGCGGAAAGATAGCTCATCAAATTTGTTGTACAGAGATAATTTATTTTTTTAAAAAAATATTTAAAGAATCACAAAAATCACTTTGAAAAACAACCAAAAAGGGTTAAAAACTAATTGAAATTTTTTTAAAGAAATTAACCAAAAAAGGGTTAAAAAACTAATTGAAATTTTTTTTTTTAAAGAAATTAACCATATATCTAAATTTTAATTTCATGTATAAAATTATCAAACATATAAGACGTAAAAATAAAAATGCTGAATATTTTTTCAATAATTACAAAAAAAAAAAATCATTGGCATTTTAAGTATATTACCATCATAAAAAAAATAATAAAAAAACTCGGAAAAATAAATTAATAAAACAAATGAAAACAATAAAATAGTTTCAATGAAATAACTGAAAACAATGCAATATATTATTTGTTATTATGCACATCATCATTATCAAACTTAAATTACTTGAAGGCAAAGTGCATAATACAAAAATTAGATAATTTTTTGAACATTTATTCTAAGGTACAGTAACTGATAGATATTTGTTTTATGATTTTTTTCATTATGCTATTCGAGAAATCAATAACAATGTAATAATTGTCTTTAATTTCGAATTTTGCTTGTTTGAAAGATATAGCCTTTTAGGTCTGTCATAATGGGTATTAAACATCGCCAAAGCAATCAAAATTATCTAATGGAACTGAGGATTCAGTGAGACTTAATAAACAGTAGTTAAAATTCTAATGATGACGTTTGGTATTACTGGACGCAAGCCATTTACAAACTTTGGGATAATAAACTAAATCAGAAAAACATAAATCATTTAATACAAGACAAGAACTGGCAGCTACTTGAAGGCGAGGAAGAAAAAAATAAACAAGCAAAAGTCATACAAAACAAAGTGATAAAAAGGTTGGTGAAAAACTTTTCACGTGAAAAGTGGAGATAAAATTCGTCAGTTAGTCCCCAGAAGTTATGACCACCACCTAGACAGTTTCCCCTTCGTTAACTGCCGCTACGACAAGATGCAGTTAACACACTAGCAGTTTTATCTCTACCCACAGTTTGGTAGATGTCCTTTTTTGGATGGTTTTGCCGACATTTTTTGCAACTTTCCCAAGGTACTGTCGCGGCCTATCTTATACGCTCTGTCAACGAGGATGACATTCGACAAGGGCGCCTCTGATGACACTTATCTCAACTAAACGCGCTCCATTCAGGTAATGGTTTTGCATTCAAAATGTCTTATTAGGCAGCAGTTGCCTTTATCTCTCTCTGCAAGCTTGCCAGTAATTTTTTTTTTTTTTGTGTGGTCTTTTTTTTTTCTTTTTAGCTTGGCGGGTTTTTTTTTTTTTCAGCAATTCTTAATAGGACTCACACCTGACTTTTTAATGAGTTGCCTTTAGGCTTTTTTTTTTTTTCCAATATTATTTTCAGAAGGATGAAGAAAAAAAAAAAAAAAAGAAATTGACAGATTATTGACTGGAGACAAGTTGTGGTTGATTTAATTTGGGGTTTTGGGTGGGTGAGCTTGAACTATGGTTGTTCAATAAAATAAGATTGGACGCGCTTTAATTTCAAATATTATATGAAAATAATTTATTCATATATTCTCAGGAAAAGAATAAATTGCTGTAGTATTTTAGTTTTCTCAAATTGGTTAAATCTCGGAATTTTGCAAGTAAAAACAAATTGTTGAAGAATATATTATTGAAAACAAGATTGGATTTATGGGTGGCATAATATTTTGAAATTTTTAGCTAGAAAAAGGTAATTATCCAAAAATAAAAATCATTTAATCTAATCTTCTCAAACCAAGAGTAAAAAAAAAAGCATTTTTAAATCTAAATTAAAAGTTTAATAATCAAAAGAAATAATTCAGATTTTCCATGTTGCAATTTTTAAAATCAAATTAATTGAACATTCATAATATAACTTAAAAATAAATTCTGCTTCTCTTAATTCGAGAAAAAAATTCTAAAAAATGTTAAAAAATTTGTTAAAAAAAAAAAAAAAGAAATTTTTTTTTTAAATTTCTTATTTAAATTCTTAAAATTTATCCTTTTTAATTTAAAAAAAAATCTTTCTTACAAAAAAAATAATAATAAATAAAAACTAATCCTTACAAAAAAAAAAAAAAAAAAAAAAAAAAAATTTGGGAAAAAAAAAAAAAAAATCGTGTTTTGTCATTTATGTTGTGAAGAAATTCTAATAGAATATATCTTTTATTTACGAAAAGAAAATCTAGTAAGTATCGAAGTATTGTATCGAATTTCTATTTAACATGAATCAAAATTTAAGACATGTTTCACAAATTTTTAATTTTATTTTCACTCAAAGTATCTGTTGCAATCAACTTTTAAACAGTAATCAGTGGCGAATATTAAAGCATTTCATTTTTAATTCAATCATTTATTTCCTTATTTATACATTTTGAATGCTGTTAACCAATCGTGATTAAATAATGATTACTGTTTTTAAATTAAATACTTAAAAACAGTAATCAGTGGAGGATATTAGCATATCATTTTGAATTTATTAATTTCCTTATTTATACATTTTGAATGCTATTATAACCAATCAAACACAATCAAACACTGATTACTGTTTTTAAATTAAATACAGTAATAATTAAAAATTTAAATTAAATACAGTTCCTTATTTTTCATTTTTAAATTTATTTCCTTATTTATACATTTTGAATGCTATTAATATCCTACAATTACAAATGGTTAATATTTCATTTGAAATTTATTAATTTATTTTCTCATTTATACATTTTGAATACTATTAACCATTTGAAATTAAATACTGATTACTGTTTTTAAGTATTTAATTTAAAAACAGTAATTAGTGGAGGGCGTTTGCATCTCATTTTGAATTTATTAATTTATTTCCTTATTTATACATTTTGAATGTTATTAACCATTTGTAATCAGTGTAGGATATTAGCATATCATTTTGAATGCTATTAACCAATTGTAATCAGTGAAGGATATAAGTATATCATTTTGAATGCTATTAACCAATTGTAATCAGTGAAGGATATAAGCATATCATTTTGAATGCTATTAACCAATTGCAATCAGTGAAGGATATTAGCATTTCATTTTTGAATTTATACGTTTTGAATGCAATTAACCAATCGCTACTAAAAAAAAAAAAAAAAAAAAAACTTTCAACAAATGAAAAAATATACTAAAAATACCATCGTATTTAAAGAAAAAATATGATGCATAATTTCTAATTCAGTTAATTTTTACATGTTTTGGTAAACATTATAAAAATATCTTTTCACAGAACAGTTAACTGCATTGCTTGTTCCTCAAAGCCAAATACATTTCAGAAAGATGTCCAAAATGCAGCGTACGTCAATTCGCATCGTAGCATAAAAAGAAGCCAACTGCCACAAACGATTTTATCCATCACATGCGGAATAAAATCGAACGTCTCCTTCCCTTCGAAGCCCTCCCCACCCCCTGTCCCGGTCTTGTTTCTTTTGTAAGGCAGCCTGGGTGGTCCGAGCTGTGAAAGATTTCGGGTTCTGTTTTCGCAACTACTGTTGCAGAGAAGAAGAAGGATCTTTTTTGCAGGTAACCGGATAGGAGGATTAGAAGCGTTAGGAAATTGCATTGTTTAACCGGATCGCTGGTGCCCGGATATTGTAAAAAGTAACACTTGCGAAACCTTTTGATTTTCCACTTAATGCACATAAATGGTGCTTGGTGGACGGGAAAAAAAAAAGAGCGGTTGGATGTTTTGGACTGCATTAGTTTTGACACGAAAGAATGTGGATTGAAGATGGTAAAGTAGTAGTTTGTAATACCTCTTCCTAAATAAATATTTTATACCTTAAAAAGTTTTTTTTTTATATTGAACAAATAAGGAGCAAGTATCATAATAATACAGAGAAAGTATTGATGATGATTGGTTGGATATTATACAGTGTAGAACAATATTTTTTCAATCTGTTTTAAGGAAATAATGTAATTTGCTCTCCTTTTATAATTTATATATTTGTGAAAAATGTTTATTGAGTGATTGTTATATTATTGCAAGCTTTGATGTTTATGGCAACGAGATTGCAGTTGAGCTCGCCAAGGAAGGCAACCATAAGAGTTCTATTGGCGTGGTTGTCACTCTTTCCCAAAACATTCCTCTAGACTCAAATTAGTTACAATCTCCTCTTGGAGGAAGGCGCACGAGTACACGAGTAGTATGATTGTAAACGTCCTGATGCTGTTTTTAGTTGTGGCTAGCAGTAGATCAGAACAGACTGTACTTGCTAGGTTCGCAGTGATCCTCTTCGTACTCAATGTCAGCTTTATCCTCTTTTTGCCGGAATGCAACTTGACTCAAGCAACTCCTACCCTTATCTTGACGCGCATTGGTTTTCAGAAGAGCCAGTTGTGTTCAAGTCCTTGAATGGTTTTCATTGTTTGAGGACACATGGGTTCACGGACTTGGTTTAGATGTTGCTTTCGTCCAAGTGGGATAAGAAACAACAACAGAAAGCCCGCATACGAGATTAAGGATAAAAATTGGCATTCAATTAATTCAAAATTAATTGAATTCACTATTTTAATTAATGTCTCGAATTTCCTTTCAAATTAGAAGATAACTTTTGCGAACAATGCGTTAACCTGTTTACAGACTCATTACGTATTTTTTTTTGTTCTAGTGCAGCTGGAAATCACCTAGTCAGTCTTTTGATCCCTTTAGGCAAGCCCTGCACCGACGTTATTCACTTAGCACTATACAAGAGGCGCGTGTAGCTTGATGATAAGCTACGGACGCGGAGTAACACTACCTCCGCTACGTTCTACAATCATGTTAGACTGGGACCTACGGTTTAAAGTGGATTACGCAAAAAGATTAGCAAACACCCATGGCACCGCCAGGACTCGAACCTAGGGTACCTAGCGCCAGAGCTCTAGCCATTCAGGGCCAAAGACTCTCTTCAGACCTTTTATTATTACATAATACTTAATATTATTTTGTATTAATATAATAATATTACGAAACATAATGTGATAAATAATTTTTGTGCGACCCGCAGCTTGTGTAACTGAATTCTTCCAGATATTAAGATCGCACTTCGTAAAAATTTCACCCAATCGGATTTTCTTGCCCAGTGAGGGTTTCTGATTGACTGGTATTCTGTGATTCGCGACCTTAGTATCTGGAGAGAATCTATCTTTGCTCGCACAAATCCCTGTTTTAGATTCAGAATTCTTCTGTGAGTGTATATTTATTACTGTAGGTAGTAAAACCCTTTAGTATTTTAGTTAAACCTCATGCCGTGTTTATGAGTTAAAGCGCATACAGATTACAAATAAAATATATGGAAAAATTCGTGAGTCATAACTTACGTAAAGTTATATAAAAAATTTCTCAGTTAAAACCCATCTTCGAAAATGTCACAAGGAAAATCTAGGTTAAAATTCTACAAGAGGTAGATAAATATTTCTTAAATTTTTTTATCAAAGAAATTAATATTGAGAATCATAATTTATGCTTTCAAAATAAAAATACCCAATAATTTTCACCAAATTCTCTTTTTTAAAATATATTTCATTTACAAAAATCTATACAAAGGTTAAAATAAATATTTTCTTTATTTGTACAGTTTATTTTTTAAAAAAATCCACATTATAAAACTATGACCATATTAAAAAACATCGAATAATTTAAATAATTTTTTATTTATAAAAAATCCTCACATATTAAAGTAATTCTTTTCTTTAATATTTGACATGAAAAACTTCCTTTCTTCTTTATTTAAATTGTAAAACTCAAGTTATATTTATTTTCAAAAGAACTAGATGGATAATACGATTTCCATAAATCCCGATTTCCATATTTAATTCCCCGATTTCCAAAAACTTCATATTTACATTTATATTTTCGAATATACAAATTAAAAATATATATTCACAAATAAAATATTAAGATAATAAATATATATATATATATATATATATATATATATATATATATATATAAGGATTTATCTTAATTTAGTTTATATTTATTTAAGTGCATTAATATATTTTCATTTCCTAGATGGTGGTTTACCGTGATAAATCTGATTTTTCTTTAAAAACTTATTTTGACTTATAAATTTAATTACATATATGTAATTATATTTAATAAGTACATTTTAGAACAGTTGTGGCTATACATTTCATGGTTTCATATTTCTATTTCAAATTTAAGCTTAACTGATTCAAAATATGTAAAACAATAAAATATCATCGCATAGTAATTTATTATTGTATACAAAATAAAAATATATCACTCTAAAATTTATTTAAACAGATTAAATACTATATAAAATAATATAATATAAACTGTGCCCTTATATCTGGAAAATTATTATTAATAAATTTCAAGGATTTCTTTCTTTCTTTGATTATAAGCTCTCACTTTTTTATTTATTTAGTTTTTTTACTTAAATAAAATGGGAGTTATAAAAAATTTGAGAAATTTTTCAAAAATCTCTCAAATTATATAAGCTGCATTTCTGCATTATATGAAATAAAATAAATTAATTATAACATAATTTTGATGCCAAACGAAATAAACAATCATTTCTTTTAATAAAAGATATACTTAAAAACTCTATCCTCAAAGATAATCGCCATACAATTTGTCAATATGGAATACTGAGCAGATGTTAGAGTCATGCACAATGGAAGCAAGCCTTTACAGATGCATTCCATCTACACCTGTTTTTTTCGTAAACAATACCGAAGGCAGCTGAACTTTCATTGTTAATTTCCTCAGCGTGATTTCTCACAAAAAAACAATTATATTGTGATGGAAAATGAATAAATTGTAAGAGTAATTGAGTAAAAAAGGAGTAAGCAATTATTGAGATCAATTAAGAAAAAAACAATATAATGATTTTAAGACATATCACAAGATATTAATTAATTAATCTAACTAAATTTATTTTCTAAGATAAAAATTAGGTATGTTTAAATATTTTTGTAGATTTCATGTAATCGTAAATATATTTTTCATTTTAAAGATTTATTGAAAAAAAAAAATTATATTTCTTCTCATTTATAAAGCAATTCAATTTTTTCAATAAATGAAATTTTTTTTAATTATATAGTTTTCTATTGTTTGCTACTTGTAAGCATAAGTGCTATATTTAACTATGTTATAATTATCAATAATAAACATTTAATTTAACTGTTATAACCTTGCAATCCTAACTGTATCACAAGCTATTTAATTTAACTGTTATTAACTTTAGAATATTTTTAATATTATTAAAAAATGAAACTTTAAATTTAATTAACCATTTTTGATAAAGGTACACAATATAACAAACGAGATTTGATAAAGTTGTGAATTTAATTTACATTCTTTCCTTTTTATATTAGAATATGCTACTTGCAAGCATAAGTGCTACACTTAACTATGTTATAATTATTAACTATATTTGAAATTTCACAAGCTATTTCATTTTATTGTTACTAACCTTGGAATATTTAATATTATTAGTAAAATAAAAATTTATTTAATCACCTTTGATGTAGATACACAATACAACAATGTAAGAGAAGCGAAATTTAATAAAGTTGGGATTTTAATTTACATTCTTTCATTTTAATTTAAAATTTTAAATATATCTGTGTGATTTAAATATGATAAAAATTTATTTGCAACGAATACTTTTTTTCCTTAAGTAAGCAAAAAATTATAAAACATCATATAATTAGAATATAAAAATAATAATAAGACAGATTAATGTAATAAAATTTTTCCTGAAGGCTGGTTAGTTAATTATAAATTATTTAAAGGCAGCTAATATCATAATTTATATCCCCCATAAAGAAAAGAAAATATTTACGAAAGAATTTTAGAAAAAAAAAATATTTACGAAAAGAATCCTTTGAACCTATATTATCGTGTCCATGATAATTGGTTGGTAAATAGTTGCAAGAACTTATCTTAAACTCAAAAGAGCAAAAAACAACATACCACATCCAATTAACAAATCATTCCCCGTTTTAAACACCATTATCAAGATCCCCAGACCCAAAACCACCAAGCAAAAACCCCTAGAATCAACACAGTCTACAAAATAACGGACAACTCATGTTGCCCCTTAGTTTTTGAGTGCAAGGATAGAGGGTGGGCCTCTTAATCAAATTAAGAGGGGCTTACCGGACCCAATGTAATTGGTGACATCCCTTTGTGTCACAGGGTGGAATATAGCGGTGAGATAGCGTTTTTATGGTTACAGTGTGACTCAACGTTGCATTGTGTGTGCATCAGATTCGGTAATGTTACCGTTACCAGCGCAGCAGATGGTGGAAAATGGTCTTATCTGGAATGATGGTAGGACCACAGGTGGTACAGTCTCCAGCGGATACGGGATTCGTTGTCTGTAATTTAGAGGAAAGTTGAAGTATGCGAAAGTTTTAGGTTTGTAATGCGTTGGAAAGTTGCTGCAAATGTGTCATATTCAAAAAGATGCATTTCAGTTAAAGTTCAAGTTTGTTTAGACATATGCAAAGGAGTTTATGTTCAAAATTTATTTATTAACATTTAAAAATACAGTCCAATTAATGAAATTTTATAATTTGTTTTCAGAATTTTAATTAACTGCTTTTATTATTAAATTTTTATATTTAATTTTAGTTTAAATCCATATATAAAACAATTTTAGTGTAGCATAATTATTTTTAACGGTTATTATGGTTCTATAGCCATAATTATTTTGAACAGTTATTATGGTTCTATAACCATAATTATTTTTAACGTTAAATGTAACTAAAATATATTTAATGTATTTTTATTGTTGAACTTTTTTTCTCCCAAACTTTAAAAGCAGACTTTAATTTTGTCTTTCCACTGCTGTAAAATATCATTAAATCATATTATATCATTATAATATATATTTTATATCCCTTATTTTTCTATCCCTCATATATAAAATATCATTAAATCATATTATATCATTATAATATATATTTTATATCCCTTTTTATTTTCTATCCCTCATATATAAAATATGTTTTCTATCCCTTATTTTCTATTACTCATATATAAATATGTTTTCTATCCCTTATTATCTATCCCTCATATATAAAATATGTTTCTATCCCTTATTTTCTATCCCTCAGATATAAAATATGTTTTCTATCCCTTATTATCTATCCCTCATATATAAAATATGTTTTCTATCCCTTATTTATCTATCCCCTCATATATAAAATATGTTTCTATCCCCTTATTTTCATCCCTCATATATAAAATATGTTTCTATCCCTTATTTTCATCCCTCATATATAAAATATGTTTCTATCCCTTATTTTCTATCCCCTCATATATAAAATATGTTTTCTATCCCTTATTTTCTATCCCTCATATAAAATATGTTTTCTATCCCCTTATTTTCTATCCCTCATATGTTGAATATGTTTTCTATCCCTTATTTTCTATCCCTCATATATAAATATGTTTTCTATCTCTTATTATCTATTCCTTAATTTTCCATAGTAATACCATGGAAAATTAAGGAACAGATAATAAGGGATAGAAAATTAAGAACATTTAAATCGAAATATTAAAGAATTTGAAATATAAAATAAATTACAGATGCTTTAATCATTGACTATTTAATAAATCATTATTAATATTATTATTTAAAATCATTAAAAATTTTAATTTTTTGATGGGATCAAAAACAAAAATTTAAAAAAATCATTCTATATTCAAGTATAAAATTTAAATCTAAATTTTTCAAAACTAACTAAATTTTTATTAAATTACTGTAACTAAATAATTAAATTACTCTAACTTTATTTAAATTACTCTAACTAAATTTTTAATTTAGGCTACATTTTCAGGATTTGATTTGTATCTTCATTGTAGGAAAAGATAGGTATATCAAATTATATCAGATCAAACTTATATTTATAAATTTTAATGAGTAAATTATTTTTGTATAATTTACTCAAGAGTTGTTTGCTTGTAATAAGAAAAACATCTCATAAAACTAGTTTAAACTAATCGTAATTTTCCAAATACATAACAATTATAAAATCTCGAAATTTTTTTTTTTTTTTAATATTTATAGGATAAATATGTTTTCACGCAAAATGAATTCTTAATTTTAACAAAATTATTTTTTTGTAACATTAAAAATACATTAACTTTAAACATATTGGAAAAAGAATTCACGCTATATTTATTCATATTAAATTCTGTAGCCAAATAACATGGAAGTAATTTTTGTCTTAAATAATCTGATTGTATATAAAAAAGTTTTTTTTTTTTTCCTCAGTTTATATTGAACTTATTTAAAAAATGTAGGATTTTTATCAATTGCTGAATTTTTATACATATTTATAAAAAAATTATTTCTTTGTTTCCACTTATTTCATATTACAAAATAGTTTAATAATTTAAAATGTTCATTTTCAAGTGGTTTAATTTCTTGTTAAAAATGGTACAAATATGACATAAGAATATAAACATATTAATATGGATACGAAATTTATACACACAAAATAATTGTTTTTCTCGAATTAATTATTAATAATAAAGTAAAATATTAATTTTCTAAATTTATATACTAAAATTGATTATTATATTTTTCCATTATCAGAAAAATATTAATAAAAGTTTGTATATAAAATTTTCCTTCATGGCAGTAATTTTGCCTTTTAAATCCCCGATTGCATATAAAAAATTTCTCAGTTTATATTGAACTTATTTCAAACAACTGCAATAGTAGGATTTATATAAATATTTACAAAAAAAAGTATTTTCGTGTTTCCAATTACAAAATAGCTCAATAATTTAAAATGTTCCTTTTTAAATGGTAGGAATAGGGGACATAATATACATATTAATATGGATGCAAAAATTTATTCACATAAAATGCTTATTTTTATAGAACTAATTATAAATAATAAAATAAAAACTTAATTTTTCTAAGTTTATTAATATTAAAATCATAATTTTACTTTTTCTGAATTTCTATATTATAATTTATTATTACATTTTTTTATTTAACACGTAAAATATTAATAAAAATTTGTATATAAAATTGTCCTTCATGGAAGTACTTTTGCCTTTAAATCACCCGATTGCATATAAAAATTTTCAGTTTATGCTGAACTTAATGCAAACAACGCAAATAGTAGTATGATGTTTATAAATATTTTGAAAAAAAATTTTTCCCATGTTTTCAATTATTCCATTTCAAAATAGTTTAATAATTTAAAATGCTCATTTTTAACTGGTTTAATTTCTTGTTAAAAATGGGACATAAAAATATATACATATTAATATGGATGCAAAATCTCGCGCAAAATAATTGTTTTTTATCGAATTATTAATAATAAATTAAAATAAAATCCTAATTTTTTTTAAATGTCTCTGTTAAAATTTATTATATTTTTTTATTAACAAAAAATATTAATAAAAGTTTGTATATAAAATTTTCCTTCATGGAAGTAATTTTGCCTTAAATAAACTGATTGCACATAAACATTTCTCAGTTTTTATTGAACTTAATTCAAATAACTGCAATATTAGGATTTTTAAAAATAAATTATAAATGTAATTGACTATATTAATAAATCATGATTATTATAATTATTTGAAATCATTAAAAATTATACGGTGTAAGTATCTATAAAAAATAATTTTCTTTTTCCAATTACTCCATATTACAAAAATATCTTAATAGTTTAAATTGTTCATTTTTTAAGTGGTTTAATTTCTTGTTAAAAAATGGTAGTCATAGAGCTTAAAAAAATACACATATTCATATGGATGCAAAAATGTATTCACACAAAATAATTGTTTTTTCGAATTATTAATGATAAAATAAGATGTTACGTTTTCTAAATATATGTATTAAAATTTATTATTATAGTTTTTATTAACACGAAAATATTGATAAAAGTTTATACATAAAATTTTCAATCATAGCAGCAATTGTTGCCTTAAATAACCTGATTGCATATAAAAATAGAATAATCTCAGAATAATAATTGTTTTTACCGAATTAATTATTAATAATAAACTAAAACAAAACCTTAATTTATTTTTTAAACAATCAAAATGAACTTAACAAAATTCAAAAACATATTTAACATACCTTGCAAAGTAGTTCCTTTTTAAAAGTTAAATTTCTTGAGCCTTTAAGTCCTAAAATTAAATTAACAACCAAATTAAAATAATGAAAATATTATATTTTTAGAAAATTTACTGATAAATTAAGCATTAAACAACTGCATCGCATTTTTTAATAATTTATGTGTCACTTTTATAATATATTTGAAAGTCGTCACCATATTCACAAGGAATATGTTACATGTAACTATATTCTAGTTAGAATTATGATAATGAGGAATATTAATATGCTGGATTTTGTATAGCTAGTGATATTACTTTATTAATAATAAAAGTTCAAATACAAGAGCTATTTTTTACGTTCAGAAAAAAATATAAGCAAATGTAATCTTTCTAAAATTTATTAAAAAAAATTATTCAAGCTTTTGAAAATTTTTTTAAAATCAGTTTTAAATATTAAAATATTGATTGTATAATTTAAAAATCCAAAATGTCATTCGCAAAAATATACAAAAATTACTGACCTCCGATATCATAGCTGTAATTCTCACAAGGCACATTGCCTTTGTCATGTGTTGTATATGGAACGTCTTTAAGACTTGCATGTTTTGAAAGATTTATAAATTATAATTCTAGAAGTGTCAAAACGGAAAAAAATATGGATATTTTAAGTATACAATCTTACTAACGAATGATTCAACAATATGTCTCGATTGCCAAAAGATGGCGCTGCATGTCCGCAGTATTGACTTGCAGTTGCCAATGCTGAGACACGCTTCATTAACAAATGTGAATCAAAATGGTGTAAGTTAACGTTCTATAATTTTGTAACTATAACATTCTGGGATTTGGTGGTTAAATGTATTATTCTACTCATTTATTTTTTGAAAAATATTTATTCACTACTTATCTATGGGAAAAGGATATGAATAGCAGTTAACAGAAATTAATAGAAGTTTTTTTTTTTATGTTGAACACAGCTAGTTTTTGAAAATACAGATCGAGCATATTTAAGACAATTTTTACTATTTTATTACAATTATTACTTTTTTATTTACCTAAAGACAATTTTTACTAAAAATTTATTGCAATTACAGTTTAAAGCTTTTAATAAAAGTCTACATTTTTTTTTTTTTTTTGTAAAAAAATTTGAGAAAAATCAATAACTTAGAAATATTTTGCTTTACATTAAAAACAACATAAAAAAAAGTGAATTAAAAGAATGCATCATTTATTAATTTAAAAAAATTGCAACAAAGGCCTTTTTTAAAAAGTTGTATCAATTAAAAATAGAGAGCATAAAATTAAACGTCATTTAGATTTATTACAATTGCCTAATTTACTAATCACTATTATTTATTATTATGTATATTTTTAGTTTCTTTGACGTACATAAGTTGGTCTCGTGTCCAACTTAAGTATTCTGTGATGGGTGAAAAAAACAATTTGTCATTAGAATAAAAAAGAACCTAACTTTAAGACTAAATAAAAGACTAAAGACTTTAAGACTAAATAGCCTTAAGAACTTTATAACTTTGTAAAGAACTTAAGACTAATTGTCTTTCACAAAAAATTTAATTTATAAATACATCTAACAATTTCATTTATCAAAATTGGTTAACCATTTTATTTAAAATGTGTTATAGATTATAATATTTTACTTTATCGCTTAAAAATAATTATGAATGGATAATGAAGAATTTCAATTATAAAATATAATTCTCAATTCTTATGCAAAAAAATAAGATGAAAATTTTTTTATATTTGTTGAGTAACTTTAAGTTAATAAAAAGTAATTGTTGATTTTAATAACTTTTACATTTAATTTTGTAGTTAAAAACTAAAGTAAGTAATGACGAATTACAATAAAAAAGAAAATCAATATTCAATTTGAAAACACATCGAAATATTTAAATGTATAAAAACATTAGATATAAAAACACTCGAAATATTTTAAAAAAATTAATTAAAAAATGTCTGTTGAAATTTAAACTATTATATGTGTACCATTATTTCCGATTTATAAGGTTAAATATTTTATTTTATACCAGTTTTTTATATTATATTTTTAATTTTATTTATATATTCATCTAAATAAAAGGAAAAGTAGAACAAGTGTTAAATTCACTTTTTAATTAAACTAATTAAACAAATACCTTCATATTTACTAGATTTCTAGATGAAAAAGAACTTATTAGTGGCCAATAATATTTTAATAGAAATGTGAAAAATATCAATATTAAAGAAATAAGAAAGAAAGGACGACAGAAAAAAAGTAAGCACTGTGCATTAAGAACTGGTAAATTCTGAATTATCAATAACTTTATTCATATGGAAAACATGCTAATTGTGTTAAATTCTTTATTTCCATTGATTCTTATCCATAATTTAATCAAAGGCACAAACTTTATTCAGAGACCATTCTTGTAATATATCTATCACATTTTGCTATTAATTTTCTGTCTCAAATTACATTTATTAATGTTATAGAATTTTTTTATTTAAACCTTCCCTCTGTCCATTGAAAACAAGCTTATGCAATATCTTTAAGAGCTTTTTTTTTTTTTAATTTATAGAAAACGTCTCGTTATACTCCAGCTTAAGAACTGACATCCGAATCGAAACAAAAGAATGAGTGAATTTTTCATAAAAAAGGAAGAAAAAAAGTGCAAACCTAGGATAAATTTGGATCATCAAACATTTTTTTTTCAAATATTTCAAATTATACCTGTATTGGACAATTAAAAATCTTATTTATTTATTAACATCAGAGATATTGTGTTCAAATATATTACTTTCTCTCTAAGACAGAGGTAAGTTGGTATACATCTTCCAAGAGGAATGTCAGGGATAATTACTCCGTATTTGCTTGTTGAAAGGCCCCAAAAAAACTTAGAATTTTTAAAAAATAATGAAGCAACTACCTGATATACAGATTTTATTAATAATTCAGATGCGTAGATTTTTGCAGTTTTTTATAATCACATCAGAAATCAGAACTTGGTACGGTCATTGCCGTTGCCATCTACAAAGTCCCAGACGATCTTAATCGATGCGAGACGTTAAAAGAATCTTCTAATTTAAGTATTAATAAAACTATTTTAAATTCATTCGATCTTGCATTACTACAATATACAAATAATTTATGGGTAACTAAGGATTATTAAAAACCCAACACATCTCGATTGCAGGACACACTACGAATATGCGATAACAATTAACAATAATGAGATAACAATTAGACAATACCAAATAGTTGATTGTGACGACACATATTCTAAGAAAATGATGAGTGATTATTACTAATGATTGGAATACTTTTTGAATGAATCTATAGGAATACTTATTATGACTTTATATTTGTTAGAATATGTGATTACCCAACACCAACACAACTCCATTTTTGTAGTGTCCATTGAAGGACTCTACAAATATGCGATAATAATTTGACAATACTAAATAGTTGGTTTTTGTGGGAGTTTTTATAGTCACACGGAAATCCACAATTGGTACGGGTTTTGCCATTGCCATCTATCTAAATCCCAAACGATCTTAATCGATGCGAGACGTTACAAAATCTTCTGATTTAAGTATTAATAAAATTATTATAAATTCCTACGGTATTTATAGTAATAAAAATAAATAATTTATGTGCAACTAAGGATTATTAAAACCCCAACACAACGCCATTGCAGGAGATAGTACAAATATGCGATAATAATTTGACAATACTAAATACTTGGTTGTGACTTTGTGACATATTCTGAGAAAATGATGAATGGTTATTATCAATGATTCACATATTTTTGCATGAATCTATACGAATATTTATGTCTTTATATTTGTTAGAAAATGCAATTATTCAATCCTTAATATTAGTTTTTAATAACCTGACAGACTGAGATATATTTTTATGTATCTTTATTTGTAATAAAAAAAAAAAAATCATTAGTAAGCTAATACTTTTAGAAGATTCATAATTATAAAGCTTGTTAATCGGGATCATTCGATAAATAAGTAAAAGAGAGTATTTAGTGAAGGAGCTTATAATATTCAATAGAGAAATCATTTTAAGTTCTTTTTTACCAAAGTAAGTTGAGCGAATTTTTTCCAGCTTACTACACTACTTTTATTATTTTTATGTTTATATCTTCCTCGATTAAAAATGATGTTTTTCCAGTCACTGGCAAAGTTATAAAATCCCCCACGTGATTCCATTGGAGGACGCAGTATAAAAATGCGATAATGATTTGCCAACACCAAATATTTGATCGTGACTTTGTCACATAATCCTATTCGTCTGAGCAAATGATGAATCGTAAAAAACGGATAATGGAGGTACGACATAAAACTAAAGTGAAAAGAATCCTCAATCGTATAATCAAAGTAAAAAAAGATCAGGAGGTTACACTGTCGTTAACTGTTCCATAAATAGTCATTGAAATCTGAAGATACAGGACAAAATCTTATAACACGACGCTGAGTCGCCCATAAAAAAAAAAAAAAAAAATAAAGAGTTTCACATTTTTTCTTTGGGAGGATTAGGATTTAATGTTTTTTTTTTCTAAGAAAGACCAGTTATCTCTATTCAGGACATGCTTTTTCTTTGGTTTGGTTTTTTTACATTTCATTATCTATAAAGTATATAATCCTAATCATGATTTAAATCTGAACGTAACATTTTTGGATTCATCTGATTGAGAACTTGCCAAGTAAATGATGCTCACTTTGTCCTACCAATTACAATTTCTGGAACAGAAACGCTTTTCAATTTCCTCAAAAACAAATATTTTCTTAAGCAACTATCCTAATTGGATTCAATGAAATCAGGATGTTACCCTGTCGTTAACTGTTCCATAAATAATCATCGAAATCTGAAGATACAGGATGAAATTTTAAAGTAACACGACGCTGAGTTGCCCATGAAAAATAAGAGTTTTATTTTTTTTTTTTACACCTTTATAAGAAAGACCAGCTATCTCTATTCAGTACATACTTTTCTTTGGTTTCTTCATTACATTATCCATAAAGTATATAATCATAATCATGATTTAATTCTGAACATAAGATTTTTGGATTCATCGGTTTGATTTGGTTTGGTTTGGTGTGTCGCTCTACCATCATTTAGTGCACTCTTTGGGCTAATTAGATCGGGACTAGCAGTTTAAGGTGGATTCCGAACCACCCACAAGCATCCATGCTATCGCCAGGATTCGAACTTAAAGCCTGTTCTACAAACACCCAGAGAGCTAGTTAATTGGTCATCCTGCCACTAATCGGTTTGAGGATTTGCCATATAAAATGTTCTCTTTGTCCTGACAATTACAATGTCTGGAAAAAAAGTTTTAGAAGAATTCTAAAACAAAACTACAATTTTCTCTATCCTGATTGGATTCAATGAAGTTCCTAATTTCATTTATAATGTTCTTAATACATAAAATCCATAACCATTGTCTAAATTTTTTAATTAATGAAAAATCTTGTTAACAGTTGACCATACCCTATTGTTTAGTTGCAAATCGCAGAGGTTGAGAATTTGATTAAAATAACAAACAGTTTTCCGCATATATTATCTTATCAAGAGTAATAAAATTTCTTGTTTTCCAGAATATTGTAATCAACGCATCCTTCAATAAAAGGTCCATTGCAGATATAAAAAAAAGAATTTTAAGTCTCAAACTTTTAATAAAAAATTCGAGCACATGCCAATACAATCTCTTCTTCTTCACTAGCGCAGCAGCCCCATGGTGGGACAAAGACGTCTGCCTACTCACAGATTTCGAGACAGGAGATGTTTTCTTTTTACGGGCTAGAATTGTCAGCCTTACGTCCTACATTCGTATTAGACCGGGACTAACAATTTAAAGTGGATTCCGAACCACTACAAACATTCATGGCACCGCCGGGAGTCGATCGCAAAGCCTGTGCCACCGAGCCCTGGTCACTCAGCCATCAGGCCCATACAATCTCTTACAACATAATAAACTAACATAGAAAAAGAACATAGAACAAACGCAACGTAAAATTCCACTTTCGAAAATTAAGAATTCAATAATCTGATTAATCATGTTTCATTTACTAGGTGAATAATTCAATGTTAATAGTTCTTTTATAAATTAATCTGTTTTGGTAATTCAGGTAATTGATTATACCTGAGGTAATCGTTTACTTTACGATATTTTGTTTTAAGCCATGCTGCTACTTACGATGCATGGATCATATTGTTATAAGGTGATGATAGAAATAATAAAATGTTAAAATAATTTAAAATGTAGTATAGCTAATTATTATCATTAAATAACTAACGCAATTAAATCCAAATCTGATTAATTAAAAAGAACAATATCAAATAATTCACAATGCAAATGTATTTAAATGAATAATAACATTACATTTGACTGTGGTAATCTTATTCTGAGGTTAAATTCCTAAGAAGTAAAAGCATGTAGTAAAAAAACAGAATATATTTTTTAGAGATAAAAATCAAATATAGTTGATTAAATTTAGAAAAAAAATATTTAAGAATTTTATAATAACAATCAATAATATTTTAATCTTGTACTGATTAAAATTTCAAAATGGCTAGTTTGTAAACAATTCAAGTTTTTAACCAATTGAATCAAGAAAGTTGATTTTAAATTATGAATTTAGTTCATGCTGGTAAAAATTAGGTTATAAATTTAAAAACATTAAAGATCCCTATTTATTTGATATAAGCCTACTTATATGAGAGGTTTTTTTCTTTCTTATATCTGATCCGTGACAACAGAGACCAAATGCCTTAATAGTTTAGGGACATTTCTGAGCTAACTAACCTGGTTTAAAAACCAAATGCAGCTTAAGGAAATCAGCTTAGCTTTTATATTAATAATGCACGATATCAAAATTTTAATTTTTGCTGTACGAAATTAAATATTTGCTTATCTTTACGTTTTAATAAACATACTAGATAAGTAATAAGATAGTATGAAGTATTTTCAAATAAACAAACTACAGACTAAGTAAAAATGCGCTGCTTTCCGCACATTGCTGTTCGAAAATAGACTGTTGGTGATGGTTTGGTTTGTCACTCTACGGTCATCTTGTGCACACTTTAGGCGAAACAGACTGAGACCTACAGTTTAAAGTGGATTCCGAACCCCTCACAAATAGCCATGTCACTGCCAGGATTCGAATCTGAAGCCTGGGAATACCAAATGTTGGTGATGAAGAAATACCTGGAAGTAGAAGATGAGATTTCCTTTCTGCGAACACAAAGCTAAAAATTTGTTAGCCAATGGCCCATGATATTTTTTGGCGTATCTGACAAATGGTTCACATCAGCTTTCTGTTGACAGTATTTTCCACAAAAGAAAATTTTCCTACTTATAATTTAGTAGGAAATTCTTTATCACCAAAAATTCCTTTAAATTAATATTCTAAATAAAGCCATACTGTTATTCTAATGCAGTTGACAATACATCTTTAGCAAAGCAAGTTAATCTTTATGCCATAAGCAAGTACTGTACCGCTGTTACTCATTTAGCATTACCCGGGGGGGGCACGTGTAGCATGAAGATATGTTACGGGCGTGAGTAACACTCGCTCACAACGCTCTACGATCCCATTAGATGGAGACTTAAAGTGGATTCCGAACTGCAACAAATATTTATGGCACCGCCGGAGTTTGAACTCAAAACGTATGGCATCGAGCGCCAGGGCACTAGCCACTCAGCCATCAGAACTAAACCATACTAAACCATACTATGTTTTAATAATCCATGCGATGTCTTTGAACATTCTAAGGTAGTTAACGAAGGGATAAAATCTTCATTGGATTCGCTATGGTATCCGACATGAATTGAGGTAGATTTGGTTTGTCGTTCTATGGTCATTTTGCGCACACTTTGGACTAATTAAATTGGGAACTAGGAGGCTAGACTGGAACTGCATGAAGCACCAAAAAAAAATCTTGGAAAAGCCCTAAAGTTTTTATTGAGTTGTATGCAAATCTTTCTTTAGAAATAAACCTATATATAATATCAGTATAATCCCATAGATAATATAAGTAAGGGGCCTGATGACCGAGTGGCTAGCGTTCTCGGTACCACAGGTTTCGGGCTCGAATCCCGGCGGTTCCATAGATAAGTAGTTCAAAATCCACTTTAAACCACATTTACTGGATTAAACATGATCGTAGAGCTTTGCGGGGGTATTGTTACTCCGCGTCCGTAGCTTATCTTCAAACTACGCGCACCTCCCGAGTAGTACTAAGTGAGTAACATCAGTGTAGTGCCTGCCTTAAGGCATCGAAGACAACTATCTAAGTGTTTGCCAGCTGCAGTAGAAAAAAATATGAGTACAATCCTATAGATATTCTTTTGATAATATGAGTACAATCCTATAGATATTCTTTTGATAATATGAGTACAATCCTATAGATATTCTTTTGATAATATGAGTACAATCCTATAGATATTCTTTTGATAATATGAGTACAATCCTATAGATATTCTTTTGATAATATGAGTACAATCCTATAGATAATGATCCTATAAATCAGTATAATCCCTTAGATAACACGATCAACAAACCTTATGTATATATAGATAGATGTAGATAAAAACAAATATTAAATAAGCATAAAATCACTTTTGCATTTTCAATAAATAGACGATCATTATAGGTGAAAGGATTTTAATTTCATAAATATAGCATTTTAACAACTACGTAAAGTGATTTTTATATCAGAGGATTACAATCCAAAACAAAGGGTTTCATTAACGAGCGTGAATGGATTTGGATTCAAGGAAAGTTTTATAAAAGCCTTGCTTGCTAAAAAAACCAAACTATAAAAAGAACCTTTCTGGCAAACAACATTCACATTGAATTCACGATTGCCAAAAACAAAGCAAACTATGCTACAATGAATTTGTTGTTTCTGGGAGCCACATAAAGATCAAGACGAGGGGAAAAAAAAAAAAGAAGACCAAGAAAAAAAAATTCTTCCTCAGAGTGGGAAGACAGGGCCACAAATCTCTTGAAGACAGTGTGACTTACCGCCATCCAGAAATACAGGTCCAGGAGCATGGCATGCGACACGGTCTCTCACGTCCCAGCGACACTTTTCATGGCTCTCAGGGTTTTAGTGACGGCCCGCCCCTAGGTTTCAGCGCTGGGCCCTCCAGCAAATTTACGGTTATTGCCCAGGAAAGGACCGTAAAAGGTCTGGGGATTTGCGCCCACGCCAAGCAGAAGGGGGAGGGGGTGCAGCATCGTTATCGGGGCCGATAAAGAATGCATGTCGGGCTCTGTCTTTTTATGGTGTTGACATGATTCCCAATTTGTAGTAGATACTGACTGTTTTTTTTATCGGGACGGGAGAGAAATCTTGAATTTTTCAGTGACCTGGAGCATAAATTATTAATACTGGATTTCCTGTATAATATTGCAACCTAGAAAATGGAACAATTTGCAGTTTTTATCTAGTTTATGATAAAAGTGGTAAGATATGTATGTATTTTTTAATTAAAAAAAAAACTTTAAAAGCATATTTATTTGACATCAAACTGTTAAGTCTCGAACAAAATTGGAGATTTGATTTGGTTAGTCGCTCTACGGTCATCTTCTGTGCACACTTTAGGCTAAACAGACCGGGGCCCACAGTTTAAAGTACAAAAATTGGAGAAGGTAATGATAAGCTCTTGATAATGCCAATCTTTTGCCTATAAAGACAATAAGCTTCGTTATCTCGAGTACTTTCGAAAAATAAGCATTGACGTCCTTGGTGAAATTTAAAAAAAATGAAGAACTGTATTACCTTAGAATAAATGGGGCCTGCGCTCTGGCCCATCCAGAGCTAGCCACTAGCGCTCTGGAGCTCGGTACCCCAGGTTTCGGGTTCGAGACTCGGCGATGTCATGGATATTTGCAGTAGTTCGGAATCCACTTTTAAGTCGTAGGTCCTGGTCTAACAAGATCGTAGAGCGTTGCGGGGGTATTGTTACTCCGCATCCGTAGCTTATTTTCAGCTACACGCACCTCCTGGGTGAGTAACGTCGGTGCAGCGTTTGCCTTAAGGCATCGAAGACAACTGTTTAAGTGTTTTGCCAGCTGCATTAGAACAACAACAATAAAAAAACCTTAGAATAAATCTTGGAGTAGTCCATTCAGATTAAATTAATTGCAACATATCTATATTATAGCCTGGAGGCCTGGAGCGTGGTACCACAGGCTTCGGCTCGAATCCCGGTGGTGCCATGGATATTTGTAGTGGTTCAGAAATCCCCTTTAAATCGTAGGTCCCGATCTCATATGACCGCAGAGCGTGACAGAGCCCAATCAGACTTCTCACCCACATCGTTTCCAAACAGTAAAGGGGTAACTCAGTTCTAGGCACAGTGATGTGGTGTGGTAGTAGTATATTATAGGCTGTCCTATATCTGTCTAATAGACTACTATGAAGTGGAAATATACTTTAATACAATATTATCAACTGAAAACCTTCCAAATCTACCAGATCATCTTACTACCCAATGAGAAAACTTAAATCTCTTTATCGGGTTCTTGGATTTCGCCTAGATGTTGCTCTCTACCGAGTGGGATAAGAAACAAACAGATCTCTTTATAAAGTCGAGATAACCATTTTTTTTAATATATCAAATAAATTTGCAAAATTATTGATTGTTAAGATTCATCAACAAAAAAAGTTGTCTATGAAATGGAAAAAAAAAAGAAACATTTTCACCCTTTTGCATTTAAACAAAATTTATTTTTGTGATATTTCAAATGATAACAATTTTCTTATTATAAAATGGATATATTTGTTCAAGAACTTACAAATTTATTAAAATATCAAAACATGTTCAAAATAGTACTTGAACAACATAATGAACTTTGTATTAAATATATTCTTTGAAATTATCGATTGCTAAGACAGTGAATATTTACATTTACAATACGAAAACGTTTATATTTAATTAATAAAATATTTTTAATAAAGAAAAATTTATTGCAATTATTTTTAACATTAAGTTAATTTCACAACAAACTTACATGTTCCATATTTAGTTAACATAAAAAATGCGTCTATAAATACTTTATATACCATAAAAAGGTTTTGATTTCAATTGATCCATTTAATTTTATTTTCAACTAAATAGTCCGTAATTGTGTCATAATATTTAATATTTTTTAACGATCTTATTGAGAATGATATTTCGTAACTCAAGAGTACTTATCTTATTAATAATATTTTCCATTTACCGTGCAGATTTTTTATTCAAAAATAATAATATTCCATGAGCCTCAATTATGTTATCCCATTTAAGATAAGTAAACCGACTTATTAAACAAAAGTTTACAGAATTTGACAACAGTATTTTTAAAAAAGGCAGAGTAGCATTACAATCTAAAAAAGAAATAATAAAATAATATTTTTTGGTAAGTCTAATATAGTAGATATTATTCTTTGTCATTAGCGCAACAACTCAGTGATGGCCAAGGCCGTCTGCCTACCGGCAGATAATATTAAAGATATGAGATCTGAAAATTGTAATAATAATAATATTGTCATTATTATTGTTGTTAATAATACAAAGAACATAAATATAATTTCTATTAATGTAAATGCAAAATAAAAAATAAACTAAAGTATATTTTAAATTTTTACATAAAGTAGTCATTTATAAGTTATGACAATTCTTCACCACTGGCATCAAATCTCTCACAGAAACTAAAAACATCAAAACAGTGATCTCAAAAAGCTTTATATTTGATACATTTTGCACGAAATTAATACAATAATTATTCCCCGTTTGGAAGACGAATAAAAGGATAACAAAAATTACAGTAGTATTGCACACTCGTTAAAAACATCAGTCAATTTTTACCCCAACTTTTTTACGAAACGCAAAATTTCATCCAATGTAACCCTCCGCAGTTTGCGATTCCTGAGGGACCAAGAGTTTCCACCGATTAAGGGACCGAGTGGTGGAATAACCATAAAGCAACCTCTCAAACGGTCCATTCTTGATGACGTCATAAAATAGAAGGACATAGAACTTCATCTATATTTCAAGGTAGGGCATTGCAGCCTGCTTTTATTAGGATTTGTCACCTCCTCCGACATCGTGTGCCAGAGGTCGGACACCATTGTAGGTGGACGTCATAAACGCTTTATTGTGTTTTTAGAGCTGGATAATTTGGTGCTGGGTACTCCCGTAGGTGCCGCTGGTGCCCTTTTGGGGTGCTTGGCAAAAGTGCCCGTTATGGAGCAAAGCGGAATGGCAATTTGATATTCGCTCAACGAGGTTAAGCGTTTGGGTCTCCGTTTAAAATGGCGTCTGTTGGAAGTGGAGCATTTAGTAATTGTTTCTGGGAGGTTTTGATAGCCAGTGTAATATTTTTTTTTTAGCAAATATTTTTTAAATAATGTACCATAAAATTGTTTTTTAGAGTCGCGCTGGCTAAATAATTTGCTAGTTTATGACGATGTATGGAGAAAACCTAAATCATTATTTTGGTAAAAGCTGAAAAAATGGCATACTGAAATATATAGAAACAAAGAAGATTTGAGATGCTTTTTATATGAATTTTGATTTAAAATAGTTATTTTTTGATGAATTTATTTTGAAAAAGAAAAAAATAATAAACAATTGCAATACAGTCAGCCATTCAGATTGTTTCTGAATTATTTTTATTTATTTATTATTATTTTTTTTTATGATAAAGTAATAATAAAATAATTGTTTTCGTAATGTGAGGTTTTACGATAAAACCGTTAGTTAATAATATTCGAGCTCGACTTTCGGCAATATGCGCAGTAAGCGTGCAAGAAGGCTTCCAACTTCAGTCCTTCTGGAAGCTGCTTGCGCATGTTGCAATTGATGACTCAAGGAAATTGTTACAAAGTGTGTAAAGCATCTCGCATTGACTATTTGCAGACACTTTGGTGTGAGCTTTCTTTTACATATGACATGCAAATGAGGAGCAGCAGGTCATGCATTACTTTTCATCATCTTTTCGTGGATTTTCATAAGGGGAATATGAAATAAATTTTTCTATTTTATTAGTGCATCAGCCCAATGGTGTGCAGAATAGGGCAATCTATACCAAAGATTCAGTTTATTGTACACCTGCAAATTCCTTCAATTTTCCTTGTTTAATATAGTGTACATATCATTAAAACTTCTTCATTCGTGTGTGGGCATGAAGACTGAGAGGCTAGTGCTCTGGTGCTCGGTACCACAGGGTTCTAATCCCGGCAGTGCCATGGGTGTTTGTAGTGATATGGAATCCACTTTAAACTGTAGGTCCCCGTCTGTTTAGCCCTCGTATGCGCAAGATGACCGTAGAGCTACAAACCAATCTTCATTCACGCAATAATCCCATGATGGGACCCTATGACCAGCGCTCTACAGTCATACGAGACCGGGACCTATGGTTTAAAATGGATTCTGAATCACTACAAACATCCATGGCACCGAAGCAAGTCATTCGGCCATCAGATCCCATGAAATACATTAAAGTACAAAAAATTATTCTAATTGAAACGAAAAATAAACTATGATAGAGAATTATTTACTACAAATTCTATTTTATCAAATTTCATCTTATTCTATGTAAAAAAAATTCCCTTGTAAATGTTCTAACATTAGGCTGTAAGTATACAATCCTAAAACAGTGGAGCTTCAAAATCTTCGCAAAGTATCAAGACGAACTTGCTACATGAATGAAAAATTAAAGGAAGGATATATATCCGAATAAATGGAATCTTTTTTTATTGTTCATTTATTATTAACATTCAACAGATATCACGTGAGTATTATTTTATGTACGTATAAAAGTTTTTCTCGTGTTGTTATTCTTTTTAGAATTGCTGTCGATATGAAGTGAATAAAAAATCATTGTCCTTCCATTGAATTGAATATCATTCTGTAACTGAATTGAATATCCTTCAATTAAAAAAAAAAAGTTAAAACTACAATAATAGGAAGAATTATTTGAAATAAAATACTATTTGACATAGTATAGCTAAAAAAAAAAGACGTAGACGTAGAATAACTTTTTATTTTTCCAGTAAATTAAATATAATGCTGTTCTAGAAGTTATACAAAATAATTTACTGTAAAATGTGCAGCAAATTATCATTTCATTAGATAAAAAAAAATAAAGTCGTGATTAAGTCATCATTATTTTTGTAAGTTCGGTTTGGTTTGTCGCTCTATGATCATGTTTTTCCCCCACACTTTGGGCTCATTAGTTTGACGTGGATCCCGAACCACTAACAAACGCCCATGCCCCTGCCAGGTTCGAACCTGAAGCCTGTGATACCAAAGGCCATTGATTTTTTTGTATTAATATAAAAGAATTGATGAAAAATTTTTTTTTTTAAATGATAAATATTTTATTATACTAAAATAAAAATAAGTATTGCTTATTCATTAAAAATATTTTTTAAGTTCTGGAAGGACTTTCCAGTTTCTGTGGGGGAAAAAATTAATTTATGCAATATTTTTATGTATTTTGAAGATAATTATTCATCAAATAAACTAAAATGAGTAAGTAATGAGTAATAATTATTTCCAAAAAATTAATACAATTAAAGATACTTGTATTAATAAACATAATTATAAACATATTAAGATTTCATTCTTATAACTATAATCGAAAATACAAGTCAATTTTTATAATAATGACATTTTATAGTATTAAATGCAAGATCTAATACATTAAAATATTAATTAATTAAGAATTACTAGGAGCTATTCATAGTTGCATAGTTTTCGGGTAACTATTTTATTATACTAAAATTTTGCTTATTCATTGAAAATATTTTTAATTATTATTTTAATATTTTTAATATTTCATTGAAAATATTTATATAAGGACTTTCCAATTTCTGAGGGGGAAAGTAATTTAGAATATTTTAATATCTTTTGAATATAAATTCTTCATCCAATAAATTAAAATGAGATGTATTTGCATAAACATTAATAAAATTAAAGATACTTGTATTAATATACAAAAATATAAACGTTTATTAAGATTATATTCATGACTATAATCGAAAATACAATTCAATTTACATATTAACGAATTGCATTATTGTAATATTAAAGAAAACATTGTAAAATATAAAGGTAGGCATTGTGAATATTGTAAAATTAAAGATATTTTCATTAATATACGACAAGTAATATAAAAACATTTTTTTAAAGTCAATTCCTACTTTTTTTCACTCTATTGCAGAAAGTCCTTTAATAAATAATTTTCATTCATTTTTTTAAGTTAGAAACAATTTATCTCTCTCTCACACACTTTCCATCTCCCTCACTAATTTGCGGCCTGGTGGAGAAGTGGCTAGCTCTCTGGCCTTTGGTATCCCAGGCTTCAGGTTTGAATCCTGGCGGTGGCTTGAATGTTTGTTAGTGATTCGGTCCACTTTTAAACTGTAGGTCCCGGTCTGTTTAGCTCAAAGTGTGCACAAGATGACCGTAGAGCGACAAACCAAACCACTCACTAATTTATTCACATGTTTCATTTTCAATTTTGTTCCCTCCTTGACTCAGACTAGAACCCAGAATGAAAAAAAGGAATCTGAAAAAGAAATTTTTTTACCAGCGATCTACACTGACGGTATTTATTCCTCTTTATATCCTGCTAATATCTTATACATATAAGAGAAAAAAATTTTCTCCCATATAAAACTAAAATTAATTAATTAAATTTAATTATTGCATTAATATTTGAAAAAACTTTATTAACATCCAGTGTCATCCACTACAAGTTCAAAAAAAAAAAAAAAAAAATTATTTGAACTTGTGTGGATTAATAAAAAGTATTTTATGAACGATTGAAAATTTGAACAAGATATACATAGGAGAGTGTGAACTAATAGTAGGAATTGAAAAATACAAGCGTGTATTTAGATTATATCCTTATAACTATAATCGAAAATACAAGTAAATTTATATATTCACAATTCATACATTATATACAAGTCAATAAATGCAACATCAAAATATTATTTAATTAAGAATTACTAGGAGCTATCCATTGCTGCATAGTTTCATACTATTGATAAAGAGTTCTATAATTCTGTCATAAAGAATTCGATATTTCTTTCATAAAGAATTTCGAAAGTAAAATGCAGAGTGGGGTAGACAAAAATAGCGGAACTTAAGGAACAATGAAGGGACAGGAAGATTACCTTATTTCGACTTTCTACCACGACTACGACATGGATTTGAGATTCAAAATTGGATTCCGAAGTTTTTGGCTTCATAGTCATTTCTTTAGATGTAGGCATTTTTTGTCTCAAATGGAGATGGTCCGTTTGAAAGTAGACCAAAATTTCTATTCCGTTTCATTCAGCCATGCTTTAGAACTATGATAGAGCTGTAAAGCAATTCTATGTGTCTCTATTGCTTCTTAAAGTATATATAAACGCAACTTCTGTAGCAGAAACGGAAAAGAAAAATTATGGGCAGTGGTGTAGTTGATTTTCTGTACTATTCATAGGAAATGCCGGAAGCATTGGAAAATAGATGTATTATTTGGAATAATACATCTATTTCCATATTTGGTCTAAATCAAAAAGTTTAGAAAATGATCGCAGTAAATTAGTTAAATAGTTTGATTATTACATTCTTTTGGAATGAATTATCATATAGGGTCTCGTTTCAATAAATTACTAATTTTTAAAAACATTTTCACCGAGGAAAAAGATTGCGAAGTTAAATTTTGTGAGGAAATTGTAGTTTATAATCTCATTGCAATCAGTCAATTCAAAAATCAATTTAATGTATATTTAAGAAAAATTTAATCTAAAGCATGGAAAATCATTCACACAGAGGAAGATGATATATCCAATAGATTGTTATATCAGATATATTTATTTATACTTGATAAGATTATAGATATTTACTAGATTCATATGATAGGCGAATCTAGTTGCTAGATACACATATGCATTTGTATTCTAGACGAATCTTTTATTTAGATATAAATGTTTTTTTTTTATCCTAGACGAATCTAGATACAAATAGACTTTTTTTATATTAGACTAGTCTTTTACTAGATATAAATATGTATTTTTATGATAGGTGAATCTAGCCACTAGATTCAAATACGCTTATTTATATTAGACGAATTTAATTTTTAGATTTCAGTAATATAAACACTTATATTTAATATACCCAATGAATCAAAAGATACACCGGAAAATTTTACAGTGATTTGCAAAAATTTGATAAAAAAATATACTATATAAACATTAACTATGAATATTTCACAAATCAAAATGACTTATAAAAGCTTAGTTAAAAAATTATTTTAATGAAGTTTTGTCAATATTCATTAATTTTTATAGTAATGCATTAATTGTTTAATTATATTTAGGATTAATTCTAAGCAAACTTGTTTACTTTTCCTACAAAAACAGAAAACAAAAGGGACGAAAAAGAGAGAAGTTATATGGTAAAATATACTTTCTTCTTAAATTTTATCGCGTATTAAAAAATTTATATATTTTAATTTTAAGGAATAAAAAAAAAACATGGAGTAAAATTGAAAATAATCATCAACAAAATTTAATTTTTTTTTTCTAAACTTATCTACGATGATTTATAAATATAAATTATAAACGCAAAAAAATGCATTATTTCTTTAAATCTTGCTATCAAATTTAATTTAGACTTTTAAAATTAATTTTAAGGAAACTAAGCAGTTATGACAGATTATCTTTAGAATTTATACTTTGATAAACTTAGTGATTGCGACCATAGTTAAAAAAAAATGCTTTGTGAATTTTTTTACTTCAAACCTTAAATTAATTTTCATATAAAATAATCAATATTTTGTAGGAAATTTTCTTAGAAATATCAAATAACATTCGAAAATATATTTTTATACTTATTTTTAAAAAAAAATTAATCAGAATTTTTTTTTTTTTACTAACGCGAATATTTAAAGAATGCATCGAAAAATTTCTTATAAATATGAAATTTGAGCTTTAATGGAAAATTAAAAATATAAGAAACTTTAATCATATCAAATTAAAATAAGAAAACTTTATTTTTTGTTCATAATTCAAATAAAACATTTCTTAGTTATTCAAATCAATCTTATTAAATAAGGAAAGAACTGAAATGTATATTCCAAAAACGAGTAGCTTATGACATTATAAAATTTAAAGATTGAAATAATTGTAGCATTTAGGTACCATGTCTTGTATATAATCTTGTATGTTGTCAATTAAAAATTTTGGTGAAGTATGGAAATTTAGAAATTTTTTCAATCCCTTTGTATCTGAAAGTTCATATTTCGTTTTCTGTATCGTGTGAACCGAAACAACTAATGGAAAAAAAGTCTGCATTTGTTTATTGATTGTTTGATCTGCTGTCTCAGGTTAGTTTATATATTTTACCAGACGAGTTTTTACGAATCCAACAATATAAAGTATGTATCAATATGCCATTCACTTGATATTTGAAATTTAAAGCGAATAGTTCTAGATACTTGTCAAATTATTAATAAAGTATGTTTAGATACTTGTCAAAGTATTAATAAAGATATGTTTAGTATTTTAAGATACTTGTCGAAGTTTTAATAAAGTATTTTTAGATATTTGTCAAAGTATTAATAAAGTATTTTTAGATACTTGTCAAATCATTAATAAAGTATTTTAGATACTTGTCAAAATATCAATAAAGTACATTTAAATACTTGTCAAAATATTAATAAAGTATTTTTAGATATTATTGTATATGTATTTAAAATTTTTTTTTTTTAGATTCTTCTACACTTGTTGGACTAGAGACTGAAATCGTCACTGAATAATCGCAGAGGAGGACATAATATCAGTGTTATTTCCTAAGGTATCCAACCATAGATACTTGTCAAAAAAATAAATAAAATATAAATAAAGTAAATAACTGTTGTTAAATTCTATGAAGAAAGTAAATAAAAGGATGGTGAAAGAAAAAAAAACTAGAAGATTCTTGTTAACCTGAACCTACAGTAACCAAAGTCTTTATATAAGAGTAGGTGTAAGTAAACCAAAGAGTCTACTGCAAAAAAGAACTGACTAATTTTACCGAAGTTAAAATTATCTATAAAAAAAAAAAAACGTCAGTAAACCTAACGCAAGGCTCATTAAGAAACAAAACAATACCATCCCTGACTTTTTTTTTTTATCCGTGAGACTTTTTCAAAGGCCTCTGTCAGAAGTGGGGGAGGGGGTGGCTTTTTGCGAAGACAAATTTCCAACCAGATAAGAAGGGTGCGGAGTTTCTGTAGTTCCGCTAACACGTAACTTGAACATCCTAAAACAGCTCTTAACATTCCAGAAGTTAATGAGCATTGACTGCAGGGGTCCTTCTCTGGGATCCTATAGGCGCCGGTCGAACCGGCGCCGTACCTGCCGGTCTCACTCATAAGGACATCGTTGTCCTTGTTTAAGGAGGCTTATGAAGATATGTAGACATAGGTCCCGTGTTTATTATTTTTTTTTGCTGCTAGGGGGTTTCCGGGGATTATGTACACAAAAGGGGGTGCTCCAGACGATAGTCGATTCCACGGGGACATCATCTTCCTCTTGTCCCAGGGATGAGTTGAAAGAGTTGACTCCGACTCGAAGAATACCCTTTTCGGAAGAGACCTGTGTTGGTAAACAGGGCGGAAGGACTGTTTGAGAAGTGGCAGTCGACTGTTAAATTCAATGCAGGTCCTCCAAGTTGCTTGCTGAGTGTGTGTTTGAGAATAAACAAGTAATTTCATTTGTTCTTTTATTGTCCGTTGCTGGAACTGGGACTGGAAACTTTATATTGTTGGATTCGTAAAAGCTGGTCTGGTAAAAAATGCATAAGCTTAACCTGAGCCAGTAGATCAAACAGTCAATAAGCAAATGCAGACTTTTTTTCCCCTCCATTAGTTGTTTAGGTTCACGTGTGGGATAAAACGAAATATGAACTGGCCTGTTTTTGTAGATTTGCAAGAATTATGTAATATGAACTTTAAAATCAAACAATGGGTAAGTTAACTACTTAATGGATTTAAAAGAAGAAAAAAAAAACAATTTTGTTTTGTAGAATAACTTGTTTTTTTTTACAAAAATCGGAAATATGTATTAGCACAATTATGATAGCTAAGTTTTTATAATGTTTTATTTATTTTTCGGTACAAAAATTCAACTATTTGGATTAGAAATTGAGTTACATTTTTTGTAACAAAAAATAAAGTTATAATTAATTTAGGATCAAAGTTTTTGAGATTACAATAATATGCATCGATACTATTATAATTAAAATAGCTTCTCTGACACATTTTGTGAAAAAAAAAAAAAAAATGAAAATAAATGCAAGCTGTCATAAGAAAGAAATAATAAAAAAAAAAAAAAAAAAAAGGCAAGATTTGCTTGTTAAGTATTGTAGGGAATAGAGACAGCATGAAATCGCTATAGAATGACTGTTAAATGCAAGATGTCATAATTGAACCGTGTTTGAATACGTCGTATTATTTTTAAGCAAAACTAATTTTTTTTTTGTCTTATTAAACAGTATACAAATCACCACGAGTTAACTCGTCGTGTTCTGAAAAGATACAGATATACTCGGGTTAATCCGATAAAGGTTTAAATATGGAGTTCTTTTTTACGGATAGTAGTTAGATTTAGTATTGGTTTTGGTATGTCGATCTACGGTTATTTTGTGCACACTTTGGGCTAAATAGACGTGAATTCTGAACCACTAACAAACATCCATGCCACAGCCAGGATTCGAACCTGAAACCTGGGATAGCAAAGGCCAGTGCGTTAGATAATTGACTATAAGGTCGCAGTAGTTAAAAGAAATCAGAAATATAAAATTCTCACTGTCAAATTGAAATAAATGGATATTTTATTCAAAGATACTTTCCAGAGAAAATTTTTTTGAAATTCATATTCTTTTGATTAATAATAATAAGAAAAAATATAAAGCTATATTTCCGCTATAAACATTTAAATAGTTTTTAAAGTCTTTATTTTTTTATGATGATTTATTTTTCAGTGCATGAGTTTTGGTGCAAAATCATATGAAATTTTTTTTTTGACAATCATGCTCTGCCTATAATATTTTTATTCCCAGTAGCGAAATCTGATAAGTGTCAAAACATTAAGACAGCTTGAATCGAATCAAAATTGGGCCATAATGAGAAATGAAATCAATAATAAGAATTATAAATAAATAAGAGTCAAAGAGTCCTTGTCTTTATTTTTTTTTTCCTGAAAATTTTTCTTAAACAATTATAAATAATTTTCAAAAATTGAACAAAAAAATTTCCAAAAATCCTTCATGTCGATAAAATTTGACTTATAATTTGACTTTGAATATTAAAAAAAAAAAAATATATCCATAACAGCAGAGAAAATGCTTGTTCTATGCAATATGCTTATTCTATCTGCTCGTACAATATGCTTTTCTATCTGTTACTCAGTGTTAATGGATTAAAAATTGATTCAAATTGATATTAGTCTTTTATTATTAAAATATTCATCTTGGCCAGTATTGATGTTAGTCAATTTAAAAATAAGATGGGTATTTTGGTATTAATTGTTATATCTTTTAACAATAAAAGATGAATATCAATTTGAATAAATTTTTAATCCATTAACTACCAAAAAGGAAAGTATATTGCTGGATTTGTATTTTTGATAAGTGAGCGTAGCTATTAATTATTGTATGTTTAATTTAAGTACTCTAAATTTTCGCAATATCTCATTGAATTGAATGGGCGAGCTTTCATTTCATGCCTTTTAGAAATTACAAGATTGATCTTATCTTTGCACATAGCAATGCACATGCCGATCTTATGCTTTATTTATGTTATTAAATTCCTTCTAGCTCACACTCTCCATATATATATATCTTGTTCAAATTTGCAATCGTTCATAAAATACATTTTATTCATCCACCCCAGTTCAAATACATTTTTTTTTTAACTTGTAGTGGATGACACTGGATGTTAATACAGTTTTTTCAAATATTAATTCACTCATTAAATTTAATTCATTAATTTTAGTGTTTTTTAGATTTAAATTGCATGTATCTACCAATAGATGGCACCAGATAAACTTAAAAAAATGAATGAAAGTTATTTATAAAAGATTTTCTGCAATAGAGTGAAAAAAAGTAGGAATTGACTTTAAAAATTTTTTTTTTATATTACTTGTTTTAATCATTAGCAGTTTTTTTTATTTAATGCAATTTGTATCAAAGGAAAAAAAAATTAACTTATAACATTTGACTTATTATTACAATTTTCGAATAAACGTTTGCGACTATGACCTAAATGGGTAATCTTTATTTATTTTTTTTTTCTGGAAAAACCAAATGAAATATTTAATTTAACAGCCCAATTTCATATACCAAATACAAAATCTCTGTAGTTTTGTTTTCTGTTTTAAGTTTCTTTGTAACTTGTGGATCCGAAATATTTTGGTTCCTCTAAAATTTTGTAGTATTTGTAATACTTGTAGTACTTTTTATTGGTTTTATATTCCGAGTAATAATTACTTTGATTTTTCATGATGTACTGATTTAAACTTTCCTATTTTTAATTATCGTATCAAATGATATATCACAAACATTCAAAATTGCTAAATCTGCTTGTTATTAATCACGATTTTGAAGTTCTATGAAAGCAACAGTGAAATATTTCATGCTAAAAACGATGAAAATATGAATGTAACCTTTCAGATTTATTGATTTTATGTGCTTTTTAAAGTAGGTTTTTAAAAAATCATGGAAATGACATTTTTTTTAAAAAGTTTTTAAAAATTCATGAAAATTGAAGAAAAAGTCAGGAAATAACCTTTTTTTTTAAACAGACTTTTAAAAAAATTCATGGAAATAACTTCAAGTCATAAGACGAATAATTACATTTTTTTTTTTTTTTAAAATTCAATTAAAATAAATTACTGCTAGAAATTTGTATTAAATTTTCTTTTATTATTTATTTTTAAATAAATTCTATCAATAATACATTTTTTTTTTTTTTTAATTTTGTCCAAGTTTTAAACGAAAATCAATCTCATTGATTGTGAAAAGGTAAATTCAATTAATTTTCTATTTTGATTTTACAAGAGTTACAGAAATTGTTTTTTTTTTTTTTTTTATGTCAGTAAATAAAATTCATCATTTAGTAAGCAAATCGTATTCGTCATCAGAAATATGGAACATAATCAGTATAGTATTCAAAAAACAACTAACTATAATAATTAAAAGTATAATGGATATTTTTAATTTGCTTCCAGTAATTAAAAACAATACTATAAGCCCACTGTTACTACACCTTACTTGAAATTTATATTTTAACTCTGCATTTCAGACATCATTCCATTGATTTGATATATTAGACTCTTAATATTTCAAATTGAATTTCTTTCTCAAATCACTTCACTTCCCCAAAAATATGTATATATATCACAAAATAAGAACAATTTTTGAAAAATTACTTCATCGAACCACTTAGAAAAAAAAAAATTCCAATTTCATTAATCAGAGGGGATTAACATTTCGTTAATGACTTTCAGAAAACCTCATCCCGATCATCGGTTATGGTTACTTTTATAATTTACAGGAGTGATTCCTTTTAGTGTAGTCGGTGGCACTACAGGATAATTTTTCTTCCTCTGCGCAAATTCTACTGGGTATAAAATATGATGCTGTCATACCTACGGCCCGCTTTGACCAATGGATTGCGAGGGGATTATAAATTTTGCGCAAGTGTAATTCCTCCGGAATGCATTACTCAGGGTAATTAGTGTTGATTTCTCTCTGTTAGCCTATCCCTCCCCCATCCTTCCAGCCTGCTGATTTGCAAGGGGATGTGCTATAAATATGCACGAATTTTCGTTTCATTAACCCCCATGAAATTAATATGCTAATGTTCTGGTAGCTGGAAAGGCTTTTTTGCAGATGAGAAGTGCAATTACGTGAAAAACATTAGCCGATCCGATGATCTGGCTAACGAACCCTTTCAAGCCGAATTGCAAACACTTTTTGGATTATAGGGAAGCTCTGTAGTTTGCAAAATTGATCCTCGCGCAATTCATTTGGGAATAGGGTCGTGAAGTTTTGCCGATATTCCAGTAAAAGATTATCAAGTGCTTTTAAATAAGCTGAAAAAAAAAATGGAGGAATGGAATAACAGATATTTCACAGAAAAAAAATAGGTTTTATAAATAAATACCATAATTTTTCCCTATAATCCAAGGATTATTCGCTAAAAATTCCCCTTTAAAATATGGAGGTGAAGCCTCAAGGGATTAAAGGCCGTTGTGTTTTATTTATGGACTTTTTATTCCCCGAAGTTTCATAGAAAATGAATGTTACAAAACCGCGACCTAAAATTGCCTTTGCCGGGAAAAAAAATTGTCAAAACTTTGCATGAGAAAAAAAAAAAAATAATTTTCAGAAAACAAAGAAACCTAATTGCTTTTGGATATAAAGTTCAATCTTTCTCTATGATATTTGATGTGTAAGAGGATGATTATTATAAGACAACAACGATATTTCAATTTCTACGAAAAGGTTCGTAATTCTGTAAGCTATGGGGTACCCCATATTTTCTTTCTGTGGTTATTTCTTTTTCACTTTTTATTTCAAGTACTAGTTGTATTTCATATGTTCTAATCGTCGTGCAACTGCTAAAATATTATGATCTATTTGATTTGAAGTTTTATCCATTTATTTCTTTTTCAAATTTACTCTTTTTTATTTATATTCTTTTGGTTGCTAGAAAGTATGAGCAATGATTCTTGAGTTTTAAATGGAATTTGTAAGCCGTCATAGGCAATTAATTCAAGAATTTTAGAGTAGCTCCTTTATAATGGTTTCATTTTCACTTTAATCAAATTCTTTTATCTGTTGTATTTAAAAAAGCATTTGGATAAACTGAGATAAAGCAGCGTTAGTGACCATGCATCGCAATGTACCAAGTGAAGTCTGAATATTTGTAGATAGAAGAGACTATTACGCTCAAAGCGCCAAGTCAAGCCAAGACTATTACAAAATTAATCAAAATGCGGCGAACATCATACATTGATGTGTGCTAATAAATGAAGACGGCATTTAATTAAAAACGTTTTACAGAAGACCAAATTAATAACTAATTGTACTAATACTCATTAAGATTACCATCTCTAGAGAAACAATGAGGACTATAGATCGTTGAATCGTTGTTGTTGAGCTTTAACCGTGGTTTTCAATGTAATATTTTATCTTTCCGATTTCGATTGGTAACTTTTATACAATTGTCACAACAAAATCGGTCAAAAATGTTTATTAGTTTTATGCCGTGGATATAAAAACAAAACTTACAAACTTAATTGGTTTATGGTACAAACTGGTAAAATCAAAACTTAATTGGTATAGGGTACAAAAAGTCAAGTATGCACACCTCCGCAGATTACACAAGTATTTTTTTTTTTTTTTTTTTTTTTTTTTGACGCCTAATTTTACGTCTGCGCAAACGATAGACTTGAAATTGTCGCAGTGTCTTCTCAAACTGTGAGGCTTGATCGACAAACGGGTAGATTTGGTTTGTTGTTCTTCTGTCATTTTTTTGCAGGCTTTAGGCTAATTAGACCGGGATCTACATTTTAACGTGGATTCTGACCGCTAACAAACACCTATGTCTCCGCCAGGATTGGAACCTAGGCCAGAGAGCTAGCCAATTGGCTATCAGATCTCGACAAACGGGTTGGTAAAAGGCCTACGTAATAAATAAAACTAGTTTACCTTAAATTAAATGGGAAATTATCAAATAATTAATTACCACAAATTTTGAAAATACCGATAACAGCACTCTTCGGGATTGGCTCGTAAATAATTTCCCAATTAATTTGGCGTAAAATAGTTTTATATGTTATGACGAATCTTTTTTCAATCCATTGTTTCATTTTAGACTCATGCCCCATAGTTTGAGAAAACAGTACACCTGCAAATTGGCTTCTTCATTTGTTTCGGTTGAAATTAATAGCACGTTTCAATTCCTGACTGAATATTTCTAAAGAATATAATGACAGAAAAACCAAGACAAAGTTTTAAAAACATATTTTTTTTTTTTTAAATGGGCAACTCACGATATTTAAATTTTCCGTTATTTTAACATGGAGAAATTAAAAATACATTATTTACCATTTTTTTCAATAAAGATTATGCTTTGCTAAGTCGGCCTGATTGCCAATTGGTTAGCGCCTTTGATATCACAGGTGCTTCAAGTTTGAATCCTGGCGGTGGCATGCATGTTAGCGAGTGGTTCTGAATCCACTTAAAACTGTAGTTTCCGGTCTAGTTAGCCTAAAGTACGCAAAAAAAAAAGAAAACCGTAGAGAGGCAAACCTATGTTTTTTAAGAGTAATAAAAATGGTTTGATTTAATTTGAGTAGGTATTTTGAGATGTATCCAAATGCTGTTAAAATACTAGAGAAATTAGTGAAAAAATTAATGAATTAAATATTTATGAAGGAACTACTCTAAAACTCGAAATTCTTGATTTTATTGCCTGTGGTGAACCACAAATTCAATTTTAAAGTAAGGAATCGTTGCACGTACTCGCCGGCAACGAAAAGAAAATAAATAAGATGGATTAATCTAGAAATGAAAGAAATGGATAAAACAACAGACCTTAATATTTTAAGAGTTTAACGATGATTAGAAAATATTAAATATCATTAGTACATGTAATAAAAGTGAATATAAAGTAATAATCCCCAGGAAGAAAAGTGTGGTGTCCCGTAGTGTTACGAGACTTTTAATAGAAACTGAAGTATCGTTGTGGTCTTATAAGATGCATTCTCCAACATATCAAAAATCCAAGAGTAAGAAAGGACTTTATATCCAAAAGCACTTTGTAGCTTGTTTCTGGGTTCTAAATATTTCAAGCATTGATACAAACTATGTTCAACTGTTTCTAGAGTTTTGCAGATAAACTGGTTTATTCGGAATGTTAAAAACCCCTATTTTGTATTAAAAATTGCTGTCATATATCACTAATACCATATAATCCAAACAAAATATATATCTCGCATAGTATAATAATCGCACAGCATTTTTATTAAGTAAAAGAAAACATGTATTAAAACCACTTATACCCCTTTCACTTCCTTTTCTATTCCTAGATGAATCAACTTCTATCGAGTCCGCATTTATGATAGTGTATTACAAAAATGCGAGACTTCTTTTAATCCCTCAACGAATTATCCCTATTATACTCATATTTCATAAGCGTATCTTTTCGAAACAACATGAACCAAAAATTATTTTGGTATTCCGGATTAAAGCAAGTAATTTGGATTAATTCGTATGACTCTTAGGCAAACACAAATTTACTCATACTGTATATGCAGGTGGATGTTTTACAGACATTTGGCTCGATGTCTTTCGGTACTTAAAAGATTGAAGAGTTGACTGTTATTTATAGCTTAATACCACTTGCATTTATTTTTTGCCTTTTTTTTTTTTTTTTTATCAAAATGAGAAAAATTAAGACATTTTGAGTGATAATAACAGTTATATTTCGTAGAACGATCTTGAAAGTTTTGCTGTTTAATCATCGGACTATGGTTCTCATTCTAATCCGAATGCCTGAATTTATACTTTAATTTCTATAATAAAAAATAAATAAAACAGGATAAATATTCATTGATAAGGATACTCATCATCAATAACACGATAGCCCAGGGTTGCCCAAGGCTTTCCTTTGAAGAGATTTCCATGCATTCCTCTGGGTGACAAGGGTCCTCCAATTCTTAACCTTCAGTAAAGCAAAATCTTTTACAACTGCGTCTATCCATCTCAATTTTGGTCGTCCTCTTCCTCTTTGTTCCCATGGCTTTTCCAAAACGAGTCTTTTTACAGGGTTTAAAACGTTCATTCTAAATACATGAGCAGCCCAGTTTAATCTATTTATTTTATTAAATTTTACAATGTTTAGGTCTTTAAAGAGATATAAAGACCTAAATATTAATTTTAATAATATAATTATAATTTATATATTTGACTATTTACATATTTGACTATTATAATATTTAATTATAATTATAATTTATATATTTGACTTATAAATTTCTACATTGTAACGTCTTCTCCAACAATCACTTTTCTTAACACCTCCAAGAATAGCCGTTAAAACTTTTCCGCTCAAATGGAGCCAAATCGACCTCATCAGATCTTGCCAAAGTTCAAGTTAAAATTTTAATAGAGTTCTTTAATTATTGTCAAAACACAAAATTATACTTATTGTAATTAATAATTAGAAGATTTGAATAGAAAATTATTGAATAGTAAAAGAAATATTATGATTAATAGTAAAAGAAAAAAATTGCAAAAGCTGTCGTTCTCTTCCTCTTTGTCCCTGTGGCTTTGTCAAAACGATCTTTTTACAGGGTTTAAATCCTTCATTCTAAATATATTAGCAGCCCAGTTTAATCTATTGATCGTAATAAATTTTATAATATCTGAATCTCTATAGCATATATAAATGTCTGCGTTGTACCGTTTTCTCCAACAATCACTTTCCCTAACACCTCCCAGAATAGCCCTTAAAATCTTCCACTCAGATATACCCAAATGGGCTTCGTCATATCTTGCCAAGGTCCTTGTTTCAGAGCCATACACCAAAATAGGTCTAATAATATTGAATAGATAACTCATCAAACAACTCCCTTTGAATTCGAATTCTTGTTTTTGAATTTACAAAGGTAGCTTTTACTAAAGACCATGATGCTAAGAATGTATATTTTAAATTTTTGAAAGAATTAAAAAAAAAATGTTTATGAAGGAGAAAAAAAAATTATCCATTAAGGGGCTAAACAACTCCAATTTCATAATAAATAGCTAAAATTTGGTGCCAAAAAGCATAACTGCTTGGGAAAAAAAATATATTTTCTTCTTTTAAAAAAAAATCATTCCCTGAAATTGCAGCAATTCTTAAAAACCCGACCTAATTATCTTATTTCAGGACACTAAATGTGAAGCCGGACCTTTGGCTCACTCAGATATAATTAGCAAACAAGATCTTCAATGGCTCCTATGTATTGTTTCTGTACAATTGTTAATCTGTAGCATGTATTGTAAAAATATTTTTCTCCTTTTAAAAAAATCATTCTCTGAAATTGCAGCAATTCTTAAAAAAAACCGACCTAATTATCTTATTTCAGGACACTAAATGTGAAGCCGGACCTTTGGCTCACTCAGATATAATTAGCAAACAAGATCTTCAATGGCTCCTATGTATTGTTTCTGTACAATTGTTAATCTGTAGCATGTATTGTAAAAATATTTTTCTCCTTTTAAAAAAATCATTCTCTGAAATTGCAGCAATTCTTAAAAAAAAACCGACCTAATTATCTTATTTCAGGACACTAAATGTGAAGCCGGACCTTTGGCTCATTCAGATATAATTAGCAAACAAGATCTTCAATGGCTCCTATGTATTGTTTCTGTACAATTGTTAATCTGTAGCATGTATTGTAAAAATATTTTTCTCCTTTTAAAAAATCATTCTCTGAAATTGCAGCAATTCTTAAAAAAACCGACCTAATTATCTTATTTCAGGACACTAAATGTGAAGCCGGACCTTTGGCTCACTCAGATATAATTAGCAAACAAGATCTTCAATGGCTCCTATGTATTGTTTCTGTACAATTGTTAATCTGTAGCATGTATTGTAAAAATATTTTTCTCCTTTTAAAAAATCATTCTCTGAAATTGCAGCAATTCTTAAAAAAAACCGACCTAATTATCTTATTTCAGGACACTAAATGTGAAGCCGGACCTTTGGCTCACTCAGATATAATTAGCAAACAAGATCTTCAATGGCTCCTATGTATTGTTTCTGTACAATTGTTAATCTGTAGCATGTATTGTAAAAATATTTTTCTCCTTTTAAAAAAATCATTCTCTGAAATTGCAGCAATTCTTAAAAAAAAAAAAAAAAACCGACCTAATTATCTTATTTCAGGACACTAAATGTGAAGCCTGATCTTTGGCTCATTCAGATATAATTAGCAAACAATGGCTCCTGTGCATTGTTTCTGTACAATTGTTAATCTGTAGCATGTATTGCTTCTGTACAATTGTTAATCTGTAGCATGTATTGCTTCTGTACAAGTGTTAATCTGTACCATGTATTGCTCAAATTTTGACGACAATAAAGCATAACTGAGTGGAAAAAAATTCTTTCCCATTTAAAAAAAAATGATTCTCCGAAATTGCAACAATTCTTAAAAACGCAACATAATCATCTAAATGTGAAGCCGGAACTTTGGCTCATTCGGATATAATTCGCAAACAAGATCTTCAATGGCTCCCATGTATTGCTTCTGTACAGTTAGACGAGTAACGAAATAGAACGCGAAGGTGTGTGACGACCCCTTCGCCCTGTCTGGGGCAAGTCACCCCATCTTGTTTTTCACGGTGATGGTGTGTAACCCAAGAAATCGTTTTAGATTCAGAAGGATTCTCTTTTTGGTTGCGGTTTGCAGGGGGTGGGGACGGGAGACAGTTTGTGTGGGTGGGAACGATTTCGTGGGAATTTGTGATGTGGTTGATGTAGCTGATACATTGAGGAGCTTAACGGATGCTTATAGTTCCTTTTACTTTAACATCAACGGCCAGACATTGTTTATTTTTCAATTCCTTCTATTAGCTCACACTCTCCCTATATATATCTTGCTCAAATTTTCAATCGTTCATAAAATACTTTTCATTCGTCCACTCAAGTTAAAAAAATGTATTTGAACTTGAGTGGACAATTGAAGTTCAAATACATCCGTGTTTTTTTTTTTAACTTGGTGTGGATGACACTTGAGGTTAATACAGTTTTTCAAATATTTATTTAGTAATTAAATTTAATTAATTAATTTTATTTTTTTTTTAGATTTAAGTTGTATGTATCTACCAATAGATGGTACCAGATAAACTTAAAAAAAAAATGAACGAAAATTATTTCTTTCTGCAATATAGTGAAAAAGTAGGAATTGACTTAAAATTTTTTTTTTTTTTTATATTATTGATAAAATATATTGATATTGATAAAAATATTCCTATTGTTAGTATAGGGTGATTTTTATTCTAAAAGTAAACATTTAGCGCATTAATGAATCTAAATGCATCGTAAATAATCTACCAACTGGCAATAAAGGGAAGGGGGACAACATTTCCATCCAGGTGAATTTCACGTTTGGAAACTGCTCTGCATTTACGTCTCGTATGGAAGAAAACCCAGAGAACTTCCTCTTGTTAGCCTAAATGTTGATGTAAGACTCTTATACACGCTATCACAATCGCCATTGAATGTCTTCGTTTCTCAAAGCAATGACTGCAATGGATACCAACACCGGATTCGAACTTGAGATCTTCTAAGCGGCGTCCACACGGGATTAACATTCAAGTCAAGCCTGCGGCGATTTTACTCCTGTCTCCGTTTGACACCATAAAACAATACACTCTATCTCTTGGCTGTGATTGACAGGTGGTAGTAAATGGGGTCAGCAAGATTCCTTTTGATGTGCAGGAAAAACTGACTCTGGTCGAAGTAGGGCCGAGACACATGACACACACGGAGGGTTTTGTCAAATTGGTTTATAATTGGTTCGCCAGGCAGACTAGTCTTCCTTTTAGGACTTATCTTTATCTATCACTGGGTCACGAATAAGACCGGTAACTGTTTTCAGAACAACGTTATTAAACAGAATAGAGGGATTTTGTGGTAAATAATATGATTTTAGATTTATAATAATTTTAAATAAAAAAAACCTTGTTTTACTTGTTTTTTTCAAATGTTAGACACTTTGACCCTTGGCCATTCGCCATTAATACGGAAGATATGTAACACATTTAGCATTATTCACGGAGTACCTATGGCAGCTTACTACGCTACGCCCACATTGAGCAACCATAATTTTGAACGAACACTTCTAGCAGTTGCATGTAGAGGTTTCGCCTTCTCCTTCCAGCCTGCAGATATAGAGTGCCCATTAGCAATATAGACAAAGAATCATTTGGTTCGGCTTCTCTTGCCGAATATCGAAACCAAAATCCCTAATTTGTAAACCCAATCCATATCAGGTAGCTCTGACTTTAAAAAAACATATATAAACTTATATGTACTTATATGCTATATACAAAGTAGCGGGTAGGTTGGATCGGGCTTGAACAAACAGGCAGAACCCGTTCCAGATAGCGTTTTCCTGGATATTCAAGATAACTAGTGTTATTTTTCCCAGTTCCTTTCAACATTCAAATGTGGGGCAGTTACTTCGAATAGGCCCTCACAAGACATCTTCCTGTCCTCATTTCACGTCAATGGTGTGTTTACGACTTTCTTCAGAACATGAGGTTGATTGATGTTCCAAATAAAAAAAAATTTACACTGAATATATTTCAACACCAGATTCAAACCCAGCGCAGTTTGAAAAATAAGGTGTTTAAGAGGAAACATATTATACTCCTGGAAGATATGACTTATCGCTTCAAAAAATAGTCCTGGTATCATTAATCAGCATTCGTTTTAACCCTTATCAGTAAGCTCCCCGGTGCGGTTCATCCCTGAAGAAGAAACACAAGAACCCTTCACCCAAACACAACACCTTCCAACCCTTCACTATCTTCCAACTCAGAACACGAAACCCAAAATTAACCCGCAACGAAGACAGAGAGAGGCAGAATCTCCAAGCAATCTCTGGCTCTCCCAGCTGTCGCAGTGAACACGGGGAGCGACAAGTTGAAGTAAAAGTCGCGGGGCCTATCTGCCGCCTCATCTGCATACCTGCTAGGCCGTGACTTAGCGCTTCCAGTCTGTGGCGACGATGGAAGATGTTCTTAGGCACCACGGGTTAATGAGATGTGAAGCGGGCCAGCGCAAGCAAGCGTGCACGGAATTGGCGCCAAAGTAGACGGAAATAGATGCCATGCCATGCAGCATCGCCACTCGATGGGAAGATTTGTTGCTTTTGGTTTTAATTGATGCCTTGCGAGCGAGCTTTGGGAGGGCAGCCAGTTGAGTTGCTAATGTGTGCGAGACGTTTGTTTAAGCAGGCTTCCTTGAGGAAGGTTGGAGTAATTAACTGATTAATTAGTTTCCAAGAAATAATATATTATAATGAATGGATATAAGGGCTACATAAAATACAAAAAATACAGAACATCCTATACACTCTTTGAGTATTGAATTTATGTATCTTTTACTATCTGTCTTTACGGGAATATAAAATATTATATAATGCTGATTAATCATTTCCAAGGAAAAATACATGATAACAAATAGATATAAGAGTTACATAAAATACAAATAATACAATATAATATATATTCTTTGAGTATTTTTTTATGTATCTTTTTTGCAATCTGTTTTTATATAATAGAATATAAAATATTTCATAATATTAATCGATCATTCCCAAGAAATTTTTTAATTAGTTGACACATAAAATCAAAATATTATAGGTTCCTTGAATTTTGTTGATGTCTTTCTAGTTTTTACCTTTATGTATCTCCTCTGGGTAAAGTAGTTTTATAATACTGATTAATTCGTTTCCAAAAAAAAATATATATATGATAATGAATGGATATACGAGCTACAATGAAATACAAATAATACAGAATATAAAATTGCATTCTTTGAGTATTGCATTTATGTATCTTTTTGCTATCTGTCTTTACGGGAATAGAAAATATTATATAATGCTAATTAATAATTTACAAGAAATGTATTATGATATTGATTGATACATAATATCCAAATAAGATGAATCATTTCCAAGAAATTTTTTATAATATTAGTTGATACACGATTTACATAAAATCCAGATATTATAGATTGTCTTCTTTTTGGTGTTTAACTTTACGTATTTACCTCTGCGGAATTTAAAGTAGTTTTATGATATTAATTATTTAGTTTCCAAGAAAAAAATTTATAATGGCTGTAAGAGTTACAGGATATAAAAATAATACAGGACAAATACAGATTTTTTGCATATTTTCTTGTATGTATCTTTCTCGTATCTGTCTTTAAGAAATTCCAAATAATTATATAATGATTAATTTGTTTCGAAAAAAAGTTTATGATATAAGAGCTATAAAAATACAATAAATATGGATTATAACATAATTTTATTCCTACGCCATTTTATATATTTTTTTGCTATCTGACTTTATGGGAAATGTTATATAATACTGATCAATCAATCCCAAGAAATTTTTCATATTAGTTGATACGCGAGTTACATAAAACCTAAATATTATAAATTGTCTTTTTTTTTTATGTTTACCTTTATGTATCTGCCTCTGTGGAATTTAAAGTAGTTTTATAACATTGATTAATTCGTTTCCAAAAAAAAAAAAAAAAAAAAAAAAAAATGATAATGGCTATAAGAGTTACATGAAATACGAATAATACAGAAGAAATAAAGATTCTTTGTTTAATTTATTTTATGTATCTCTGTGGTATCTGTTTTTAAGAAATTAAATTTTTTTTTTTTTATTTTTAAAAATTTATAATTTTTTGTTTTTTTTTAAATTTAAATTATATAATGATAACTGATTGATTTGTTTACAAGAAAACCTATGTAATAATGAATGATATACGAGCTACATAAAATTCAAATCATACATAATACAAGATATACATTCTTTGAGTATTTTATTTATGAATTTTATAGCTAAATGTCTTTAAGAGAATATAAAATATTATATAATATCGATTCATCATTTCAAGAAATTTTTGATAATATTAGTTCATATACAAGTTACATAAAATCCAAATATTATAGATTTCTTGAATTTAAATAATATCGCGTTCTGGTGTTTACCTTCATGTATACCTTGTGGGCTATATAAATATAAATAAATACCTTTGTGGAATTTAAAATAGTTTTATAATGCTGATTAATTCGTCTCCAATAAAAATTATATGATGAAGGCTATAAGTGCTACAAGTCAAAGATTGTCTATTTTGAAGAATTATTGAGGAATAGATTCCTCGTATCTCCTGTTATTTAATTAATGTATTTAAATTTAAATTTACTCCAAAAAGATTAAATATTAAGTGTTTAAAGTGAAATAAATAAGAAGTGAGCACATTTCTAAGGAATTTAAATGTACAAATTTAAACTCAACATTAAGATTAAAAAAAGAATTACAATTAAGATAGAAATTAAAAATAATGAATGTTTAATTCCCATAAAAACTACATGAAATACAAATAAGGCAGTATCAACACAGATTCGTTGCTTATTTTATTTTATGTATCTTTCTGGTATCTCTCTTTAAGAAATTTAAAATAACCGTATAAGGATAATAATGATTATTTGTTTTGAAATGTTACACATAAACAACAAATGTTATATCCCCACTTCAGAATTATACTTTCTAATTTTTACTTCTGTTTGTCTAATCCATCGGAAAAAAATCATCGAAATTTCATCTCAAGCGATTGATATCATTTTATAGGATCAGGATATCCTGCCTCGGAGTATAGTAATTTCTACAAGTATCAATTAGATACATATTTCTACGATTATTAAATCAACATACATTTTAAAGACATACAAAAATAATAATAATAATAATGGTTAAGAAATACTACACCTCAACAACAAATGTTGTATTTCCAGTTTAGAAATATGCTTTCTAATTATTACTTCTGTCTGTCTAATCCATCTGGGAAAAAAATCATCGAAACTCATAAGCGAATGATATCATTTTTGATCATAGTAATTTCTACAAGTATCGATTAGATACATATTTATGCGATTATTAAATCAATATACATTTTAAAACCACACAGTAAAATAATAATGGTTAAGAAATGTCACACTTCAACAACACATGTTTTATCCCCATTTCAGATATATGTTTTCTAATTTTTACTTCTGTCTTTCTAATCCATCGAGTAAAAAATAACCAAAATTCATCTCAAGCGAATCTCGTTTTTGAGGTTCAAAATAGCCTTGCTCGAAACATAGTAATTTCTACAAGTACCAATTAGATACATATTTCTACAATTATTAAATCAACATACATTTTAAAGACATACAGCAAAATAATAATTATGTTTGTGTCCCTTTCTCAAAGAAAGGGACACAAACATAAGCTTTCAAATTGTTGCAAATTTCTCACGAGTTCCAGTAAACTTTTTTCCAAGAACAACCTTTTCTTGGAACTGTTTGAGAACTCAAAATTTCACACAAATGATAACCATTTCTTCCATCCAAAACTACTGCATATCCGGACCGAAGAACTTCTTGCCGGCCACATGTTGCATCTCTCACCAGGAATACTATTACTATCCTCTGATGGCCGTACATCCGTCTGCTGTCAGAGATCGGTTAATGACATTAAACGGCCATCATTCATCTTGGGAAAGCGAGGTTGCTGCTACCTGATTTATTTGCGCAACTCCCGCCGTCATTTTTCAGGGGGATTCAATTTGGGGGTGCCTTCCGTCTTCTTTAGCCGGGGGGCGGGGTCAAACGATGCTAAATCATTGCTTCTTTGGGCCCGTGCGTGAAGATGAAGTTGAATATCTGTCTGCTGGAGGAATGGGGTTTGGGGTTATCTTTCCTCCTTGAAAGATATTAATGATGATGAAACGCGTTTTCATCACTATTGTTTTAACGTCATATATTTTTTTATTATTATTCTTGTTTCGTGTTCTTTCTGGGATGACTATTTTTTTTTATTTTTTTTTTTTTTTTTGTAAATTTTGTTTCTTTTAACTGTCTTCTCTACATCTAGTTTCTTTACATGCAATTATTAGTTGATGTATTTCGAGTATTTTATGTTTTTTTTTATTATTATTAAGGAAACACTTTTTGTTATAATTTCTGTAAAGATTTTATGTTATACTTTCCTCCTTTATGCTCCATGACAAAAATTGCATAATTAAAAGATTTTTTTTTTATTTACATCAAGGATTGTGTCTCTACGCATTGGATTCACTGTTGTTCAAAATAAAGAAAATGTTCATATTTTGCCGATTTTCTTAAAAAGTACTGAATGAAAGGTATAAATAATGCTTCCAAAAAAATTAAAAACCGTTATTGATGACCTAGTATTGCATACACAATCGTGTATACGAGCTTGTGATCACAGCATGCAGGAAAACAGTTTTCTTTTATAAGCGCATGTGATAATTTCCGCCCTCTATTCTCTCACACACCTTGCCAAATTTCATGTTTTTTATATATATATTTTATAATTTTTTTCTTTTTAACATTTTTTAGGATCGTGTGTTCTATACGCATTGAATTCATTGTTGTTCAAAATTAAAAACATATTCATGCTTTGACAGTTTTTTTGAAAATACTGAACGAAAAGTAAAATAAATGCTGCCAACAAAGATGCAAAATTTTTACAGATGACCTAGAGGTACATAGGCAAGTGTACAATCGCTTGCAGAACAGAGCATGCAAGACAACGGGTTTTAAAAGCACACGTGATAACTTCTGCTCTCACTTCGCTCACACTAGATACTTTTAATGTAGAATATGTTTTATATATGATCCATCTGGTTAAAAATGGAGCCAAAATTTGTAAATTTTGTTGGGCAAGCGCATAAGACAAAATTTCTCTCACTGTTTTCTCATTTTTTATTATTAATTTAAGCATTATAATGAATTTTTAAACCCTAAAAATAAATATACTCGTGCAAAGTACTTTTTTTATGAAAATGTTCTAGATGTTATTTTAAAGCACATTTTATTTTTCATTGGCGTTGTTTATGTTCCACTTATATATTCCACAAACATATATTTGGGAGGGCATTGCTTCGGGATACTTTTAAAAGTAAGAGTACCATATTTTTGAGTCGTATGGGAAATTTTGTCGTGTCGTATTTTGAGTCGTATGTGCCGTTTTTTGTGGCAATTCTTTAAGACACTGATGAGTTGACTGTGAATGATATTTTGACTTGACAAATTTCGAAGTCGAGTATAAACATTCACAGGAATGTGCTGTACCAGAAAATGAAAATAGTCGGCAAGCCGCTGTCTTTGTTTCTGGCACTGATTTCCAAAATTCAGTCCTGAAGGAGATTGGTGCTGCATTTGTAATGTCTTGTCCTCCTTCTTTTTAGTATTTCTATTTATTACATTGTTGGCTCGGATAGTATTATATCATAAAATTGAAAAACATCTTGAATAATATCAATTTCGTATAATAATATGAGTTACCACTGTATAAAAATATTTCTAATATCCGTTTATAAACAACAATCATAACTTTATCTTACTACACAGTAAAAACATATTTTTTTTCAGATAACTGATATGCAGAAAACTTCTAAAATTTGTTTTGCCAATCCATATGGTTTTATCGTTTTTTCTAAATTACACATTGATATATTTAACAATTTTGAATATATATGTATATGGTATGCATATAATGCATTAATTAACGAACTTTTTCAATTGCAATCAGATAAATATATTCAAGCTTCATCAATTGTATCAATTCTGCATACTTAATAAACTATATACAAGCAATATAAAAAAAAAAATTAAATCAATTCCTTCTTTTTTTTTTTTCCTCATTATATTGCAGGAAGTCCTTTATAAATAATTTTCATTCATTTTTTTAAGTTTATCTGGCACCCTCTATTGGTAGATACATGCAACTTAAATCTAAAAACTAAAATTAATTAATTAAATTTAATGAATGAATTCATATTTGAAAAACTGTATTAACATCAAGTGTCCTCCACTACAAGTTAAAAAATGTATTTGAACTTGAGTGGATGAATAAAAAGCGTTTTATTAACGATTGAAAATTTGAACAAGATATATATAGGGGAGTGTGAGCTAATAGAAGGAATTTAATAAGTTAGAATAAATATGAAGTCTTAAATAAGTTAAGTTTTCGCCTGCCACATAGCTCTCAAAAATTTGTGCATAATTTTAAGTCGAAAAACACGTTTTGGCGTTATCTGGTGAATGTCGTGTTTTCTTTTAGTTTTGATTAGCTTGTAATCAGATTTTATATTTTTGTTTTCAGTTTTTCATAGAGATTTATAAAGATTTTTCTTTTGGGGGGGATCGGATTGCCTTTTAAAGCATGAGATACAACTTTAGATATAATAAGAGGTGGGCGTACCTTAATTGGGTATACAGTTTTACCCATTTTTCTCAATCAAATGTAATTCTTGACGTTTATTTACATTTTATATTTTACACGTAGTAATATTAAAATCATGCTGTTCACGTTTTTTTTTTAATAATCGACTAAAGTATTTAGCTTCGTAAAGAGCAAAAATAGTCTTCGATATATAGCTTATTTTTCAGCGACATAATAAAAAAAAAAATGTTAGCTTTAAAAATAATAGCTTCTTAAATAAATAGCAAAAAAATAATAAAACAACCACTAATTAAAGTCTATTCCTAACTAATTCCATTGAAGTATTTTTAATCATTTAAATTTAATTCATGAAAAGACTCATAATCGTTATAAAAATATCCGAACACCCACCCTCGGTAGTATCTTTTATGCCTCGCACAGTTTTGGTCAAAGACAAGCTAATTTGAAATTTAATTAACAATTTTATATTGATGTTATTATCAGTATCAGTAATTGCAATGTTTTCTATAGAAATAATATGCATGTAATCATTGCATATTGATACTTCTTAATATCCAAACAATGGTCTTTTTCTTCATTTTACTAAGCAATATTAAAAACAACAACAACCCTACTATATCATTTACATTAGCCATGCCAAAACCGTTACAAAAATGTCTGAACTCCTCTATAATATCTTTTCATGCCTCGCACAATTTTGGTCAAAGACAAACTGTTAATTAATTGACAATTTTATATTCATGTTATTCAGTATCAGTAATTATGTTTTCTATAGAAATTTCGTGCATATAATAACTTGAGTATTCATTGCATATTGATATTTCTAATATGCAAACAATGATCATTTCTTCATTTTTCTACACACTATTTAAAAACAACAACAACCCTACTGTATCATTTACATTAGCAATTCTATAATATCTTTTTATGCCTCCTACAGTTTTGGTCAAAGACAAGCTGTTAATTTGGAATTTTAATTGACAATTTTATATTCATTTTATTTATTGAAATTCAGTAGCAGTAATTGCAATGCTTTCTATAATAATAATATGCAGGTAATTATATGAGTAATCATTGCATATTGATATTTTTAATATCCAAACAACGGTCTTTTCTTCATTTTATTAAGCAATATTATAAACAACAACAACCCTGCTATATCATTTACATTAGCCATTCTATAATATCTTTTATGCCTCATACAATTTTGGTCAAAGACAAGTTGTAAATTTGAAATTTAATTGACAATTTTATATTCATGCTATTTATTGAAATTCGTTAGCTGTAATTTTAATGTTTTCTATAGCAATAATAATCATCGCATATTGATACTTCTTAATATACAAACAATTGTCATTTCTTCTTCCTATTATACAATATTTAAAAACAACAACAACCCTACTATATCATTTACATTAGCCATGCCAAAACCGTTACAAAATGTCAGAACTTCCTCTAAAATATCCTTTTATGCCTCGCACAATTTTTGGTCAAAGACAAACTGTTAATTAATTGACAATTTTATATTCATGTTATTCAGTGTCAGTAATTATGTTTTCTATAGACATTTCGTGCATATAATAACTTGTGTATTCATTGCATATTGATATTTCTTAATATGCAAACAATTGTCCTTTCTTCATTCTGCTACACACTATTTAAAAACAACAACAACCCTACTATATCATTTACATTAGCAATTCTATAATATCTTTTTATGCCTCCTACAGTTTTGGTCAAAGACAAGCTGCTAATTTGGAATTTTAATTGACAATTTTATGTAGTTATTTATTGAAATTCGGTAGCAGTAGTTGCAATGTTTTCTATAGAAATAGCATGCATATAATAATTTGGTAATCATTGCTAGTGATACTTCTTAATATCCAAAGAACAGTCTTTTCTTCATTTTACTAAGCAACATTTAAAAACAACAACAACACTACTACATCATTTACATTAGCCACGCCAACCCAAGCACAAGCTTGTAGGGCGCGGTTATCCGAGCAACATATCAAACCCCTTAATATGAAGAACTTACGATGACAAATGAGTACAGCTGTTCCGTTTACCATAACCCTCCCCATGTATGAAGGGACTTGTTTAAGTTGGTATCCGCCGCATCATCTTGGAAGTTCTGATTTGATGGACTGGCTCATCAAGACGTGGGTTGATGTCGAGGCATAATAAGGCACTTGGCTCATCAAAGGATGAGGCTATGAAAGAAGATAGGAGGGATGATTTTTCTTCTTTACTTTTTTACCATCTTCTTTCTGTGATGGTTTTGAGATCCGTTTTCACGCTTATTTCTATTTGACTGGAGTTTTTTTTTGTCACGCCAGTACGTCTCAATTTGTTGGCTGCCTTCACAACATTGTGATGGGACGTTTCAAATTAGAAGTGTCCAATTTGCTAGACTGAATTGAGTCGAGATGGTTTTTTTTTTTTTTTTTATGAAAGGTCTAATGTTTTAACCTCTTTTAGCGTGATATTGGCAGAGTTTCCGGTTTTTGATTCTTAGTTATTTCATTCGTAAGTTGATACGGGGGAATTTTTAGAACTATTAAGTGTATGTTGCATCGCTCAAATGCTTTTTAAATTGCTTAACCTCATTTTACTGAGTATTACATACACAAATAAAATGTTAAATTTATGTAATTTGCTGTTCTGCTAGCAATCATTTTGTCCAACTTTAAAAAATTGACGAGCGTATAATCTGCTGATAAGTAAATATTTTAATACTTTTTAAAGAGTCGTGCTTCAATCGTGCTAATCCTAAATCTTTTAAAGTCTTTAGTAAGCGGAATTTAAAATTCGCGTATTATGTTGCATCATTAATATCAGAGAGTTAAAAACTATTCTTTAGTATATAAATAAGTGTCATTAATTATTAATGCCATTCTGAATTTTATTTGTATTGATTCTTATTTTTAACAATAAACTGTAATTTATTCAGTATCATGTAATCTTGTTTTAATTTCAATTTAGCAAGATTTTTTTAGTGTCATACTGGCACTGTATCCGATTTTTGGTTAGTAGTTATATCATTCGTAAGTTGATATGGGGGAATTTTTAGAACTATTAAGTGCATGGTGTATTCGCTCAAATGCTTTTTTAAATCGCTTAACCTCATTTACTGAGCACAGCATACACATTTAAATTGCACATTTAACATCTTATTTAAATGGATCTGCAATCTTTTGTCCAACTTTAAAGATTAAAGAGCGTATAACCTGCTGATAAGTAAATAATTTAACACTTTTTTAAAGAGTCTCGTGATAACCCTAGCTCTTTTAAAGTCTTTAGTAAGCGGGAATGGTAAAATTCGCTTATTATGTTTTCATCATTGATATCAGAACCATTCTTTACCATAAATAAGCGTCATTGTGTCATTACTAACATTCTGAATTTTATTTATATTGATTCTTTATTTTATTAACAATCTGCAAGAAAAACTGAAACTTTATTCAATATCATGTAATCTTGTTTTAATTTCAATTTGTGAATGATTTTTTAGTGTCCTCATTGGTACGGTTTCCAAGCTTTTTGGTTAGCAGTTATTTCACTCATAAATTGATGATAGTGGGGACTTTAGAACGATTAAGTGCATGTTGTATTCTGTCACATGCTTTAAAATAACTTCTTAACCTATTTTGATGTATGTTGCACACATGTATAAGATGTTAAATAACAAAAGTTATTTGCAGTTTAGCTGTAGAGGAGATTATTCCTTTTCTTGAAGGTAAAAAATACACCATTTAAAGATTATATTCCGCTGATAAGTAAACTTTTTTTCACAAATTTTTAAATAATGTTGCGTTAAAATAAATTTTGAAAGTCTTAG
>BPLR01012175.1:0-12737 GCA_021605095.1 Caerostris extrusa
GTCTCCAAACTTTTCAGCCTTAGGGCCATACTGTTTACTCAGTAAGTATCAAGGGCCGAAACCGTTTTAATTTTTCTGCCATTATCTATTATTTCTAGACTATTCCGTTTCCTGGGGGTTTTCAGGATAAAAATCATACGTTTGATTCAGGATATATACATCTCAAACATCGATATACATACATATATGGCAAGGCCGGATTTTCCCTATAGGCTAGCTGGACTTCAACCCTAGGGCCTCAAGATCAAGAGGGCCTACAATTAATTAAAATAGAAAATAAGATAATTTTCATTGCATACTTTATTTTCGTAGTCAAAGATTTTTATTATTTGAATTTTGTTTCTTTGTAAATGTTATGTTATCTTGATTAGTTATTGCTACAAGTACTCTATAGTGCTCTGAGAATAAATGTCCAAATAAGGGTTCTCGGACTTTTTTTTATATCGACATTTTTATAAAGCTTAGTACTAATCACAACATGTTTCATTTAACATATTGATATATATATCACAGTAAGGATGAATTTTATAATCTCTCATATAATTTACAAACTTAAAAATGGGAGGTGAAAAGGGCCTCATAAAGTGGAATAGCCTAAGGCCTCTTTTCATCTGAATCACGGCCCTGCATATGCGATACTCTTTACTCCAACATAACTAAAGAGGGTAACCGCGGGATGTTCACTAGTTTATAATGTTAATGGGATTCATTTTAATGATTTGTTAGTTGTTATGCTTAAGTTAAATTTTCTGAGCATTATGCTTGTCATTAAGCTTTACCTAGCAAGTCAATAAAACCGAGTTATTATCATTCCGTGTTTTTTTTTATCCAACTTATTACAGCAACAATAAGCTATTCGCTGTCGCCAGCCGGATGGATGACACTGGCGGGCCGGATTTAGCCCGCTGACCGTGGTTTAGAGACCCTTGTATTAGACAATAATGTATTGGATTACTTAGTCTTCGTTGGTCAACACATAGTTGGGAATAAACTTTTTGATTCGTGTGTATTAAAAATCTAGAATCTGTTTTACATTTGTTTTTTTCATTTATCGAACTAATTTTAAAATAATTAAATCAGGTCAGTGTTAAGTTTTTAATATTTCTATTATTATATTTATAATAAAAAATAAATGAGATGTTTCATATTTTTCGACGACATTTCGAAATAAACAAAAAATCATCATAGTGAAATTTAACAATAACATTTTTGTTTATCCATGCAATGCTGCTATAACAGGGGTGGCCAACTCAAATGATCTTACGGGCCACTTTAGAAATGCATCGTAACTCCGCGTGCCGCATATAAAATTATACATCCCCATATTAGATTTAGACCCACTACAGACATTTTTTTGGGGGTGAAAAATTGAAACATAATGATTTATTATTTTTGTGTTTACTATTATTCTTGCATGTAAACATACATAATATAATGATAATGATACTAAACGCACATTGTAAAGAAATATAGAACACTAAAAATGAAATTTAAAAAATATATAAACTATAAACGAAGGAAATTTTAAAAAAAAAATGAAATCATTAAAAAATATTTATTTTACTAATGCGATATTTGTTTCTCCACTCTTTCACTTAGCTTTTGCAAATCGATCTCAATTTGGGTATTGGCACATCGTAATGGGTGTTGCCTCCGTTATGTTTGAGCTCGTTTTGTGTTTGGTCAGTTTCCTTTTGAAAAAAAAAAACGATTCGCAGGTGTAAGTTGAAACAAAAGCTCTAACAACTTGAACTAAGAGTCTGGTTTGCTCTGCTATCAACAATCAACTGTACGTATCTAGGGATGATCACTGCGTCACTGAGGTCACTTAAAGGGAAACATAGAACCTGTTATATTAGATTTTTCCAAGATGCGCACGCATTATGAATTCGTAGAATATAATTTAATTATTCTGAGAACTCATAAATTATAAAAACAGGCAATATCTCTCATACATTTACGAGAATATTATTTTAAAATCAAAGTTAATTGTTTCTCATAATTTCGACAGTTAATTTTTTGAATATGTGGATGCACACATAATGTATTTTTAATACATTGGTTATCACTCCTTTGGCCATTATAAAATAAATGCATTTTGTAAAAGTGTGATAAATCTCACGGGCAAAAAAATATTCAAGGCGGACCGCGGGTTGGCCACCCCCCTAACGTTCTTATTTTCCTCATTTGCCATCTATCGATCAATTTTTAAAAAAGTTATATTAGCATGTCGTTACATAAAATGAATGTGGTGCAAGTATCCCACTTTCTACACTCTCGATCTCTCATATGAGTCCACCACTCCGTAGGTTGAAAATTCTAAGTAGAACAATGATTTTAACTAATTCAAAATTAACAAGAATAAAAAAATGCTTAAATATTAAAATTTTTTCACTCTATTGCAGGAAGTCCTTAATAAATAATTTTCATTCATTTTTTTAAGTTTATCTGTCGCCATCTTTTGGTAGATATATGCAACTTAAATCTAAAAAAAAACTAAAATTAATTAAATAAATTTAATTATTGAATTAATATTTGAAAAAACTGTATTAACATCAAGTGTCATCCACTACAAGTTCAAAAAAATGTATTTAAACTTGGTATGTAAATAAAAGTATTTTATGAATGATTCAAAATTTAGAACAGAAAGTTATAGGAAGTGTGGCTATGTAGGAAGGGAATTGAAAAAGAAAACTTCATAAGACTTTTTTTAGAAATAGGCAAATTTATTCGTTAAATTAAAAATAATTCTTTTTATAAAAAGTTGCTGTTAATAAAATAATAATTATTTAAAAATAATTGCAGAAATACCTATTTCAGATTTTTCAATATTACGGAAAATAATAAAAATTTTCGATTAAATATGGACTATAGAGAACGTCAATAGAAACTTTAAAAAAACGTGCTTTTTGTTTGCTATTTTCCCAACTTTGTCAACTGAAAATTTCTACCGATGGCAAAAAATACATAGCCCCCGAAATTTTTAGTTTTTTTATAAACTACAAAAATGTTTTATTAGTTTTTTTAATAACTAAGAATATTTGATCTCATAACTAAGTAATATTTAGTTTATTCAAAATAACTAAAACTATGCTGCATAAAAGTAATATTTAGTCTCTATTATATTTTTCTTTTTTTTAACCAAGAAACTATTAGTCTACATCGGGGGCAAACTTTCCAGCCTTCGGGCCATACTGTTTACTCAGTAAGTACCAAGGGCCAAAACCGTTTTAATTTTTCTGCCATTATCTATAAAGACTAGTCGCCGAGTACGCGCTGATACACTGACACTATTAGACTTAAACTGGCTAGTTCACGACAGTAAAAACGCTTGCTTTTGTCAGTGAAAATCACAATTACATAAATCTCGTTAGTATTTTTTTGCGAAAAAGTGATACCCTGCGGTTTCATCCGCGTTAATTTTTTTCCGTTCGAGGGATTTTCAGGATAAAAATCATATGTTTGATTCAGGATATATACATTCCAAACATCGATACACATACAAAAATGCGATACTCTATTTTTTTGCATAAACCGCGGGATGTTCACTAGTTTATAATGTTAGTGGGATTCATTTCAATATTTGTTAGTTGTTATGCTCAAAGTTAAATTTTCTCCGCATTATGCTTGTCATTAAGCTTTTACCTAGCAAGTCAATAAAACCAGTTATTATCATTCTGTGTTTTTTATCCAACTTATTACAGCAACAATAAGCTATTCCTCTCGCGGACCGGATTGACGACACTGTCGAAAGTTTGGCCCGCGGGCCGTGGTTTGGAGACCCCTGATCTACAAAGTCGTCATTTGGAAAAAGAGGTTGTTTAATAAGTTTAGTACTGGGGCGTTATAAGCATTTTATTATGAATTTTCATGAAGATTCTTGGACTTGCAATGTTTTATATATACTCATGTCCATAAATTAAGGATAATTCAGAATCACACATATAAATTGAACTCTAAAATAAAATTTCACCTGTAAAATTATCACACACATCTTGAAGAAGAATATGCAAATATACAGGAAACCACCAGATGGCGCGGATAGTACGACACAATGACGAGAGTGTAAGAGAGAGGGTATATAAGGAATGGTGGCTATAGTAAAATTTTCACAAGTGCTTTAAAAAGCCTTTCAGTGCAATAACCGCTTTTTAGGGCACGAAGGAAGATTTGGATGATTTTTAAGTGGTAGAATTATCGGACGACGGAATTGGACGTACCCAGCTGGAAGTATCCGAGAACTTAGAATCCCCAGTGTCATCTCCAGGTTTGGCAACGATTCCAAGATGATGGTAATGTGAGTAGATGTTACATCACAGGTCGCCCCCGATTACAATGCCGAATGAGGACTGGTATTCAGCAGTTACTGCCAAAGAAACAGAAAGAGCACAGCATCAGACCTGTCTCGTCAGCTCTCTTCAGCTACCGGTACGGCAGTTTCAAGGCAGACCGTGTACAGACGCTTAGGGCAGATTGCAATGCTATATGCTCGTAGGCCTGTCAGATGTGTTCCATTTAAAAACCGCAACTCACTGTCGCCTGTGATTAACCTGAAGTAGAGAATAGCAATTGTGGACACCGCAACAGTGGTCTTGTGTGATGTTTTCCGACGAGTCCAGGTTTTTTGCAGTTGATTCTCGCCGGACTTTCATATGGAGTGCGCCAGGTACCCGTTGAACACCATTCGTTACGGTGGTTCTGTTTGGGGAGGAAATTCTTGGTTCCAGAAGGTTTGACCTGCATGTTCAGAGTGTAACGATGACAGGGGCCACATCTATCGGGATGTCATTTGGAACAACATGTAATGGATGCTGAATTTCTGTTTATGGATGATAACGCCCGCCCCTGTTGCAAACATTGAAGACGAATGTCTTATTGATCAAATTGGATTGGCCACATACTCACCGGACATGAAACCAATAGAGCATGTGTGGATAGCTTGGCCGACGAATTGCAGCCCGTCAACCCCCTCGCACCTGTCAACCGGAACTTCGGAGGGCATTGCTTGATGAGTGGTGTAATATTCCCCAAGATCAGATTGATAATTTGATACTCAGTATGCCTAGGTGTTTAAAGCCTTATTGCATCGTCCGGGAGACATACTCCATATTAACCATCATACTAACCATGTTATACTGTTTTTTGTAAATAGGTTCTTTTTTGAAATTTGCTCTAAAAATCGCAATTTTTATTAATTAGTGTCAAACATATATTTTTATCTTACCTTTTTGTTTAATAAATAGACTTTACAAATAAGTCAAATTTGTTTTGCTTCTGTCTTTTTTTTTTTGCCTGAACTTCATTATCCTTAATTTATGGACATGAGTGTATTTACATTTCAAAATACTTTGCATCAATATATATAAAACATTCATATATTTTTTCTACATTAAATCAATAATTAACAATTAATTTAGGCACACCTATTGATAGCATAAAATTTTAAATGATCTCAAAATTAAAACCTATTTGAATGAAACCCATTTCATTTTTAATTGCTGCATTATTTGATAATATAATTACAACTAAAATTGCAATTATGCATATTTGTTGGTGCCAATTTTTTTTTTTTTTTTTTTAATTTGACGTCATTTTGTTTGGAAGGTACTGATAAATTTTTGCAATTAAATCCCATGACTATTGAAAAAAAAAAAAAAAAAAAAAACTACTGAAAATTGTCTGATATAATGCTTAAAAGTCTCATTTGATGTTGGAATCTTTTTAATTCTAATGTCATTTTTATCTCTACTTACTCATCACAATAAGTACAAAATCTTACTTGATAAAATTTTTACACAAATTGATCTACAAAATTCTTTATCAATTCAGTACACTTGACAATTTCCATAATTTACTTACTACTGTGTCCAAAAAGCAAAACCAATTTTAAATTTAAAATTCCCGAGGCTAATAGATTTCAAATTTTTTTTTTTTTAAATTGTCCTGTCCTTGGCATCTGTGTGAAATTTGACGTCAAAATATTCATTAGTGTTTGAGTTACGCTTCGGCTTTGTGAGACGCTAAAACTGATTCCGGCGATTTTTGAAATGTCTGAATGAATTGAGCAAAAGAACTTGCATTCAATTTTGTTTGCGGAAGCGTATAGAATGTTGCAGAAGGCATTCGGTGAGCATTCCTATATCGGAAAGAAATATTTAAAAGTGGTATAAACAGTTCAAAGAAGGCAGAGAACGCGTTGAAGACGAAGAGCCCTCGGGTCGACCATCCACCTCACTACTTTGAAGGCGATGAAATAAATTTCGAAGAATAAATAAAGAGTTTTTGAAAAAAAAAAAAAAAAAAATAATTGGTCTTACAAATATATACAGCAGTGTATATTTGCCAAAAAAGTAAGTCAAATTCCTTTCATTTAACAACTCAGTTGTTTTTGTTACTAATCCCCCTTGTTTAGGAAAAAGCCTAAAAACAGGTCCAAGAGACCCCGACTGGTCCATGGCTAAAGGTAACATGCAGCTTCACGTTAGTGAGGAACAAGAGCTGAAGGCTGATTAAAAAGACAACGCTCTACAATTCTATTAGACTGGGACCTATGATTTAAAATGGATTTTGAACCACTACTAACATCCATGCACTGCCGGGACTCGTACCCGAAACCTGTGGCAAGGAGGGCCAGACACTCGGCCATTCAGGCCCTAACAACTCAGTTGTAATAAATATTATATAAACTGAAAAATAAAATATTATTTATCCCTTTTCATTTTAAGTATTCAGTTTTTCGTTAAGTAACTTATTCTTCACACACACAAAATTGAATTAATAAATAAAATAAAATGGATACAAAAAAAAACTAAACTGCAATTTTTTTAAGTGTTTGCCTTCAAATTAAAATTATGATCACTTCCACAAACTTACATTTACTAAAAAAAAAAACCTAAATTTTAATTTTTAAAACAATTAAAATTAAAATGTGACATTTTTATTTCTGACACTGATTACATAAAAGGTTTTCAGGATATTTTTTTAATCCACTAGATAAGTAATTTTCCATATAATTAGTATCGGTAAAACCGATCTAACCAACTATAGAAAGCAACAAAATAAAAATAAAAAAAAAATAAATATAAAAAATTTTAAAGTCAATTCCTAATTTTTTTTTCACTCTATTGCATTTCACTCAGATTGTCCTTTATAAATAATTTTCATTCATTTTTTAAAGTTAGAAAAATTCTCTCTCGCACATACACTTTTCCATTCTCTCTCTAATTTATTCACACATTTCATTTTCCATTTTGTTCCCTCCTTGACTCAGACTAGAACCCAGAATGAAAAAAAAAAAGAAAAAAAAAATTTTTTCCAGCGATCTACACACTTCGCCACTGACGGTATTTATTCCTAGATTTATATCCTGCTAAACATTTTATAGAAGAGAAATTTTTTTCTCCCCTATAAAACTAAAATTAATTAATTAAATTTAATGAATGAATTAATATTTTAAAAAACTGTATTAACATCAAGGGTCATCCACTACAAGTTTAAAAAAATTTATGTGAACTTGAGTGGATGAATAAATAAAAAGTATTTTATGAACGATTGAAAATTTGAACAAGATAAATAAATATATATAAGGAGAATGTGAACTAATAGTAGAAATTGAAAAAACATACAGTACATTAAAAAATAAATTAATTTATTCAAGTTATTTCAAAAATATAAAAAATAAATAAGTTATTTCAAAAATATTTACAAAAAGTATTTACATCTTGAAATTTTGCATAATTTATACAAGCAAAAAAAAATTAATTTGATATTAAATTATAAATACTGAAGTTGAGAAAAAAAAAAAAATACAATATATACAAAATACAAATGAATATATGACTGCTACACAAAATACTATTAAGAACATACATGAAAATTGTTTATATAATTCAGCAGATTATCAAATGATGTATTAAAAGTAAGCTCATATATAGTTTTTCATTTAATATTTCAATGTAACAATGATTATGATGAGAATCACAAAAATATAAATAAATATAGAATTATAAAATACATAATGAATGAAGAACGATAGTATATATAATATCACAACAGTGGCGTAACTATACCATCTAAGGAAAAATTGAGAATTTCGTTGGTAAAGACCTAAATATACTTTTTATATACACCAGCTACCTAAACATACTTTTTATTACAATTCTTCCGCCTTTTCAATAATTCGGTGTCATTTAAATTTTGCAAAGTTCGATTTGGAAGATATTGAAACAATTTCATTTATACCGTTGAATCGTGATCTCAATTGATAACTGATGATGTCCTGTCGTATACACGATAAAATAAGTCACCAGCAAGCTTTTGGATCTTGGGAGACGTCACCACCACCACCACCTTTATTCCATCTTTTAAAAATCACCACCAAAAAATTATAAATTTGTTGCACGGTTTCAAAAATGTTTTAATTTTTGTTTTTATTGAAACATCAGGAAACACCAGATTACACCACCATAAGTTCCACCATATTATTAGCTCAAGTCACAGTAGAGTTCCCACATTTTATCTGTTTTTGATATATCACAAACAGCAGCGTAACTAATTGAGAATTTCCTTGGTAAACAAGATAAATATATCCTTTTTATATATATTAACAAATTCTTCAGCCTTTTCAGATAATTCGATGTAATTCATTTTTGCAAAGTTCCAGGAAATTGGAAACAATTTCATTTATTCTGTTGAATGTGATCTCAGTTGATAACTGATGATGTCTTGTCCTATACACGATAAAAAAAGTCAACAGCAAGCTTTTGGATCTTGGGGAGACGTTCACCACCACCACCACCTTTATTCCATCTTTTGAATCACCACCAAAAAAATTATAAATTTGTTGCACGGTTTCAAAAATGTTTTAATTTTGTTTTATTGCATCATGAAACACCAGAGAACACCACCATAAGTTCCACCATATTATTAGCTCAAGTCACAGTAGAGTTCCCACATTTTATCTGTTTTTGATATATCACAAACAGCAGCGTAACTAATTGAGAATTTCCTTGGTAAACAAGATAAATATATCCTTTTTATATATATTAACAAATTCTTCAGCCTTTTCAGATAATTCGATGTAATTCATTTTTTGCAAAGTTCCAGGAAATTGGAAACAATTTCATTTATTCCATTGAATTGTGATCTCAGTTGATAACTGATGATGTCTTGTCCTATACACGATAAAAAAAGTCACCAGCAAGCTTTTGGATCTTGGGAGACGTTCCCCACCACCACCACCTTTATTCCATCTTTTGAATCACCACCAAAAAAATTATAAATTTTTGCACGGTTTCAAAAATGTTTTCATTTTGTTTTTATTGCATCATGAAACACCAGATTACACCACCAAGTTCCACCATATTATTAGCTCAAGTCACAGTAGAGTTCACACATTTTATTTGTTTTTGATATATCACAAACAGCAGCGTAACTAATTGAGAATTTCCTTGGTAAACAAGATAAATATATCCTTTTTATATACATTAACAAATTCTTCAGCCTTTTCAGATAGTTCGATGTAATTCATTTTTTCAAAGTTTCACTGAAATTGGAAACAATTTCATTTATTCTGTTGAATTGTGATCTCAGTTGATAACTGATGATGTCTTGTCCTATACACGAAAAAAAAAAGTCAACAGCAAGCTTTTGGATCTTGGGAGACGTTTCACCACCACCACCTTTATTCCATCTTTTGAACCACCAAAAAAATATAAATTTGTTGCACGGTTTCAAAAATGTTTTAATTTTGTTTTATTGCATCATGAAACACCAGATTACACCACCATAAGTTCCACCATATTATTAGCTCAAGTCACAGTAGAGTTCCAAATTTTATCTGTTTTTGATATATCACAAACAGCAGCGTAACTAATTGAGAATTTCCTTGGTAAACAAGATAAATATATCCTTTAAACGAGACAAATATATATTAACAAATTCTTCAGCCTTTTCAGATAGTTCGATGTAATTCATTTTTGCAAAGTTCCAGGAAATTGGAAACAATTTCATTTATTCTGTTGAATTGTGATCTCAGTTGATAACTGATGATGTCTTGTCCTATACACGATAAAAAAAAGTCAACAGCAAGCTTTTTGATCTTGGGAGACGTTCACCACCACCACCACCTTTATTCCATCTTTTGAATCACCACCAAAAAAATTATAAATTTGTTGCACGGTTTCAAAAATGTTTTAATTTTGTTTTATTGCATCATGAAACACCAGATTACACCACCATAAGTTCCACCATATTATTAGCTCAAGTCACAGTAGAGTTCCCACATTTTATCTGTTTTTGATATATCACAAACAGCAGCGTAACTAATTGAGAATTTCCTTGGTAAACAAGATAAATATATCCTTTTATATATATTAACAAATTCTTCAGCCTTTTCAGATAATTCGATGTAATTCATTTTTGCAAAGTTCCAGGAAATTGGAAACAATTTCATTTATTCTGTTGAATTGTGATCTCAGTTGATAACTGATGATGTCTTGTCCTATACACGATAAAAAAAAAGTCACCAGCAAGCTTTTGGATCTTGGGAGACGTTCCCCACCACCACCACCTTTATTCCAGCTTTTGAATCACCACCAAAAAAATTATAAATTTGTTTCACGGTTTCAAAAATGTTTTAATTTTTGTTTTATTGCATCATCAAACACCAGATTACACCACCATAAGTTCCACCATAGTATTAGCTCAAGTCACAGTAGAGTTCACACATTTTATCTGTTTTCCATATATCACAAACAGCAGCGTAACTAATTGAGAATTTCCTTGGTAAACAAGATAAATATATCCTTTTATATACATTAACAAATTCTTCAGCCTTTTCAGATAATTCGATGTAATTCATTTTTTGCAAAGTTTCGGGAAATTGGAAGCAATTTCATTTATTCTGTTGAATTGTGATCTCAGTTGATAACTGATGATGTCCTGTCCTATACACGATAAAAAAAAAGTCAACAACAAGCTTTTGGATCTTGGGAGACTTTCACCACCACCTTTATTCCACTTTTTGAACCACCACCAAAAATAATATAAATTTGTAGCACGGTTTCAAAAAAAATGTTTTCATTTTGTTTTTACTGCATCATGAAAACACCAGATTTAAATTATGAGCAGCACAAGTTTCTGAAGACCACCATAAGTTCCACCATATTATTAGCTCAAGTCACAGTAGAGTTTCAAATTTTATCTGTTTTTGATATATCATAAACAGTGGCGCAACTAATTGAGAATTTCATTGGTAAACGAGACATATCCAGTTCCTTGGTAAACGAGACAAATATATCCTTTTATATACATTAACAAATTCTTCAGCCTTTTCAGATAGTTCGATGTAATTCATTTTTTTGCAAAGTTTCGGAGTGAAATTGGAAACAATTTCATTTATTCCATTGAATTGTGATCTCAGCTGATAACTGATGATGTCCTGTCTATACACGATAAAATAAGTCAACAACAAAAGCTTTTGGATCTTGGGAGACGGTTCACAACCACCTTTATACCACCTTTTTGAACCACCACCAAAAATTATAAATTTGTAGCACGGTTTCAAAAATGTTTTTCATTCTGTTTTTTTTGATCATGATTTAAATTATGAGTTTCTGAACACCACCATAAGTTCCACCATATTATTAGCTCCAGTAACAGAAGAGTTCCATATTTTATCTGTTTTTGATATATTGCAAACAGCGGCGTAACTAATTGAGAATTTCCTTGGTAAACGAGACAAATATATCCTTTTATATACATTAACAAATTCTTCAGCCTTTTCAGATAGTTCGATGTAATTCAATTTTTGCAAAGTTCGGAGTGAAATTGGAAGCAAATTTCATTCATTCCGTTGAATCGTGATTTTAGTTGATAACTGATGATGTCCTGTCCTATACACGATAAAAAAGTCAACAGCAAGCTTTTGTATCTTGGGAGACGTTCGCCACCACCTTTATTCCACCTTTTGGACCACCACCAAAAAAATTGTAAATTTGTTGCACGGTTTCAAAAATGTTTTCATTTTGTTTTAGTGCATCATGAAACACCAGATTTAAATTATGAGCGGCACAAGTTTCTGAAGACCACCATAAGTTCTACCATATTATTAGTTCAAGTCATAGTAGAGTTCTCAAATTTTATCTGTTTTTGATATATCATAAACAGTGGCGCAACTAATTGAGAATTTCATTGGTAAACGAGACATATCTAGTTCCTTGGTAAACGAGACAAATATATCCTTTTATATACAAATTCTTCAGCCTTTTCAGGTAGTTCGATGTAATTCAATTTTTGCAAAGTTCGGAGTGAAATTGGAAACAATTTCATTTATTCCATTGAATCGTGATCTCAGTTGATAACTTATGATGTCTTGTCCTATACACGATCAAATAAGTCAACAAGAAGCTTTTTGGATCTTGGGAGACGTTCACCACCACCTTTATTCCAGCTTTTGAACCACCACCAAAAAATTATAAATTTGTTGCACGGTTTCAAAAATTTTTATTTTCTGTTTTACTGCATGATAAAACACCAGATTTTATGAGTTTCTGAACACCACCATAAGTTCCACCATATTATTAGCTCCAGTAACAGTAGAGTTCCCACATTTTATCTGTTTTTGATATATTGCAAACAGCAGCGTAACTAATTGAGAATTTCCTTGGTAAACAAGATAAAATATATCCTTTTTATATACATTAACAAATTCTTCAGCCTTTTCAAATAGTTTGATG